>JAKFHT010001313.1:1035000-1145000 GCA_023783455.1 Erythrocebus patas | reverse complement strand
GTTATACAGGGAAGGGAATCCACCAATGAGGGGGAAATTATTAAGCCGGCTCTACAGAGGGTACCTAGGACATAATCTCATTGTGATGCTCTGGGAAACAGCGTAAAACACCCACCTGGGAATTATCCTAGCAGAGGGGTGAGGGGGCTGGGGTGTTGATACTCCACATCTATCAGTAACCGGTGGAGAATGTGACTTTCCTGCACTTTCAGTTTGGCACTTGATATGGTTTGGATTTGTGTCCCTGCCCAAAGGTCATGTCAAACTGTGATTCTCCACTAATGGGGGAGGGGTCTGGTGGGAAGTGATTAGATCACGGGGAAAGATTCCTTCCTTGCTCCTCTCATGATAGGGAGTGAGTTCTGATGAGATCTGGTTGTTTAAAAGTGTGTAGCACTTCTGCCTTTGCTCTCTTCCTCCTGCGCACACGATGTAAGACGTGCATGCCTCCCTCCTCTTTGCCTTCCGCCGTGATTGTATGTTTCCTGAGGCCTCCCCAGTCGTGCTTACTGTATGTGAAGGGATGTGAAGTTGTCATTTAGGACTGTGGGCCCAGGCTTGAGGGTGGAGCCCTTGCCAGGGATCCCACCCTTTTCTACCCAGTATTTCCCTGCCTCCTGTCCATATCACCACGAGCTACATGGAGTTTCCAAGGAGGCAATTCTCCTTAGTGCTTCCCATTCACTTGGTAGTCAGAACCACCATCACACAGGTTCAAGCCACCCCCCAAGTTACTTCACATTGCAAACCATACAAAATAGAATACTTAATCAATATGCAGATGGTACAGGTTAAACAGTCCACGACAAACAAAGCAACATTGACCATCAAGAGAAAGAGGATAGAAAAAAGGGTTAATAAGGCCAGGTACGGTGACTCACGCCTGTAATCTCAGCCCTTTGGGAGGCCAAGGGGGGTGGATCAAGAGGTCAGGAGATGGAGACCTGCCTGGCTAACACAGTGAAACCCCGTCTCTACCAAAAATACAAAAAAAGTTAGCTGGGCGTGGTGGCAGGTGCCTACTGCTACCACATTTACTATTACTATTACTAAAGCTACTACTAAAACTACCACTACTGCTACAAAATTTACTACTATTACTATTAGAGGTAGTACTAAAACTACCATACTACTACAAAATTTACTACTATTACTATTAAAGCCACTACTAAAACTACCACTACTACTACAAAATTTATTACTATTACTGTTAGAAGTACTACTAAAACTACCATACTACTACAAAATTTACTACTATTACTGTTAGAAGTACTACTAAAACTACCATACTACTACAAAATTTACTACTATTACTATTAGAGATAGTACTAAAACTACCATACTACTACAAAATTTACTACTATTACTATTAAAACCACTACTAAAACTACCATACTACTACACAATTTACTACTATTACTATTAAAGCCACTACTAAAACTACCACTACTACTACAAAATTTACTACTATTACTGTTAGAAGTACTACTAAAACTACCATACTACTACAAAATTTACTACTATTACTATTAGAGGTAGTACTAAAACTACCATACTACTACAAAATTTACTGCTATTACTATTAAACCACTGCTAAAACTGCCATACTGCTACAAAATTTGCTACTATTGCTATTAAAGCCACTGCTAAACTACCACTACTGCTACAAAATTGCTACTATTGCTGTTAGAAGTGCTACTAAAACTACCACTACTGCTACAAAATTTACTACTATTACTATTGGGATGGTGCTAAAACTGCCATGCTGCTACAAAATTTGCTACTATTACTATTAAACCACTGCTAAAACTGCCATGCTACTACAAAATTTACTACTATTACTATTAAAGCCACTACTAAAACCACTGCTAAAACTGCCATGCTGCTGCACAGTTTGCTGCTATTGCTGTTAGAAGTACTACTAAAACTGCCATGCTGCTACAAAATTTGCTGCTATTACTATTAGAGGTAGTACTAAAACTACCATACTACTACAAAATTTACTACTATTACTATTAAAACCACTACTAAAACTACCATACTACTACACAATTTACTACTATTACTATTAAAGCTACTACTAAAACTACCACTACTACTACAAAATTTACTACTATTACTGTTAGAAGTACTACTAAAACTACCATACTACTACAAAATTTACTACTATTACTATTAAAGCCACTACTAAAACTACCACTACTACTACAAAGTTTACTACTATTACTATTAAAGCTACTACTAAAACTACCACTACTACTACAAAATTTACTACTATTACTGTTAGAAGTACCACTAAAACTACCATACTACTACAAAATTTACTACTATTACTATTAAAGCCACTACTAAAACTGCCACTACTGCTACAAAATTTGCTACTATTGCTATTAAAGCTGCTACTAAAACTGCCACTGCTGCTGGGGTTGCTACTGTTACTGTTGGGTGCTGCTAAAACTGCCATACTGCTACAAAATTTGCTGCTATTGCTATTAAAGCCACTGCTAAACTACCACTGCTACTACAAAGTTTACTGCTATTGCTATTAAAGCTACTACTAAAACTGCCACTACTACTGCAAAATTTACTGCTATTGCTGTTAGAAGTACCACTAAAACTACCATGCTGCTACAAAATTGCTGCTATTGCTATTAAAGCCACTACTAAAACTACCATACTACTACAAAATTTACTACTATTACTATTAAAGCTGCTACTAAAACTACCACTGCTGCTACAAAATTGCTACTATTGCTGTTGGGTGCTGCTAAAACTGCCATGCTACTAAAATTTACTACTATTGCTATTAAAGCCACTACTAAAACTACCACTGCTACTACAAAGTTTACTACTATTGCTATTAAAGCTGCTACTAAAACTGCCACTGCTGCTGGGGTTGCTACTATTACTGTTGGGTGCTGCTAAAACTGCCATACTACTGCAAAATTTGCTGCTATTACTATTAAAGCCACTGCTAAAACTACCACTACTGCTACAAAATTTACTGCTATTACTATTAAAGCCACTGCTAAAACTACCACTACTACTACAAAATTTACTACTATTACTGTTAGAAGTACCACTAAAACTGCCATGCTGCTACAAAATTTACTGCTATTACTATTAAAGCCACTACTAAAACCACCATACTGCTACACAGTTTACTACTATTACTATTAAAGCTGCTACTAAAACTACCACTACTACTACAAAATTTACTACTATTGCTGTTGGGTGCTGCTAAAACTACCATACTGCTACAAAATTTGCTGCTATTGCTATTAAAGCCACTACTAAAACTACCATACTGCTACAAAGTTTACTACTATTGCTATTAAAGCTACTACTAAAACCACCACTACTACTACAAAATTTGCTACTATTGCTGTTAGAAGTGCTACTAAAACTACCACTGCTGCTACAAAATTTGCTGCTATTACTATTAAAGCTACCACTAAAACCACCATACTACTACAAAATTTGCTACTATTGCTATTAAAGCCACTACTAAAACTACCACTGCTACTACAAAATTTACTACTATTGCTGTTAGAAGTGCTACTAAAACCACCATACTGCTACAAAATTGCTACTATTGCTATTAAAGCCACTGCTAAAACTACCATACTACTGCAAAATTTGCTACTATTGCTATTAAAGCTGCTACTAAAACTACCACTGCTGCTGGGGTTGCTACTATTACTGTTGGGTGCTACTAAAACTACCATGCTACTGCACAGTTTGCTGCTATTGCTATTAAAGCCACTGCTAAACTACCACTACTGCTACAAAGTTTACTGCTATTGCTATTAAAGCTACTACTAAAACTGCCACTACTACTACAAAATTTGCTGCTATTACTGTTAGAAGTACCACTAAAACTACCATGCTACTACAAAATTTACTACTATTGCTATTAAAGCCACTACTAAAACTGCCATGCTACTGCAAAATTTGCTACTATTACTATTAAAGCTACTACTAAAACTACCACTACTACTACTACAAAATTTGCTACTATTGCTGTTGGGTGCTGCTAAAACTGCCATGCTACTACAAAATTTGCTGCTATTGCTATTAAAGCCACTACTAAAACTGCCACTGCTACTACAAAGTTTACTACTATTGCTATTAGGCTGCTACTAAAACTGCCACTACTGCTACTACAAAATTTGCTGCTATTGCTGTTGGGTGCTACTAAAACTGCCATGCTACTACAAAATTTACTACTGTTACTATTAAAGCCACTGCTAAAACCACTGCTAAAACTGCCATACTGCTGCACAGTTTACTGCTGTTGCTATTAAAGCCACTGCTAAACTACCACTACTACTACAAAATTTACTACTATTACTGTTAGAAGTGCTACTAAAACTACCATGCTACTACAAAATTTGCTACTATTGCTGTTAGAAGTACCACTAAAACTACCATGCTGCTACACAATTTGCTGCTATTGCTATTAAAGCTGCTACTAAAACTGCCACTGCTGCTACAAAATTTACTATTACTATTAAAGGTACTACTAAAACTACCATGCTACTACAAAATTTACTACTATTGCTATTAAAGCCACTACTAAAACTGCCATACTACTGCACAATTTACTACTGTTGCTATTAAAGCTGCTACTAAAACTGCCACTACTACTACAAAATTTACTGCTATTGCTGTTGGGTGCTACTAAACCACCATACTACTACAAAATTTGCTACTATTACTATTAAAGCCACTACTAAAACTACCATACTACTACAAAATTTACTACTATTACTATTAAAGCTACTACTAAAACTACCATACTGCTACAAAATTTGCTACTATTGCTATTAAAGCTACTACTAAAACTGCCATGCTACTACAAAATTTACTACTATTGCTATTAAAGCCACTACTAAACCACCATACTACTGCACAATTTACTACTATTACTATTAAAGCTACTACTAAAACTACCACTACTACTACAAAATTTACTACTATTACTGTTAGAAGTACTACTAAAACTACCATACTACTACAAAATTTACTACTATTACTATTAAAGCCACTACTAAAACTACCATACTACTACACAATTTACTACTATTACTATTAAAGCTACTACTAAAACTACCACTACTACTACAAAATTTACTACTATTACTGTTAGAAGTACTACTAAAACTACCATACTACTACAAAATTTACTACTATTACTATTAAAGCCACTACTAAAACTACCACTACTACTACAAAGTTTACTACTATTATTACAACTACTACTAAAACTACCAGTACTTCTACAAAATTTACTACTATTATTATTACAGCTACTATTAAAAGTACCAGTACTACTACAAAATTTACTACTATTATTACAACTACTTCTACTGCAATTATTGCTATTACTACAGCTTGTAAACTGGCATTGCTACTACAACTAATAAAACCATACCACCACTGTAACCATTGCAACTACGCTCACAGCAAATCTTCCTCCTGTTACAACTAGTATTGTTACAGCTGCTGTTGCCACTATGGCTATCAGTACTATTACTCCTCAGTAGAAGACCCATGTGACCTTGCCAGTGTCACTCAAGGACCTGCCTCAGTTTCCTCCTTTAGAAATAGCAGCCTGACGTGTGTCTTTCTTCAAGGGGTGTTGTGGAGGTGGAGGCTGGTAGGTCCGGCGGTGAGCTGTGAGCAAGGCTGGGTAGAGAGCAAACCCTCCACAGCTCAGAGAAGCTGGCATTCTTTCCTCTTCTCACGGGGGTCTGACTTTCATGTACAATTCCCTGATGGTTCACGCTCAGCAGAGCATCCCTGCACCGACCAATCTGCTCTGCCTGCATCCCTGGCTCAGGAGCAAATGGGCTCCCAGTGGTCCCAAGTCCAGCACCCTCCCTCCTGGGTCTCAGCCTTATGTAGACTCAGGTGAGTGCATTTGAAGAAGGGTCCTCAGTTGGTTCTCTGTTGCAGAGCGCCCAAGACAAAGCGGGCACAGACATAGCACCATAGCTGGAAATCGCCTTTCATGGTCCCTAAATGTGCAGGGCTGGGCCCAAGTTAGGAATCTGCTTTGCCACTAAGTAGCTTATAGAATGCACCGCGCGCTGTCTCTCTCTTCCTCTCTCTCTGTCTCCCTCTCTTCCTCTCTCTCTTTTTCTCTCTCTGCCTCTCTCTTCCTCCCACTCTCTCTTTCTCCCACTCCCTCTGATTTCCTCTGTCCCTCTAGTCTTCCTCTCTCTGTCCTCTGCCTCTCTGTCTTCCTGGCTTTCTGTCTCTCCTCCTCCCTCTCTCTTTCTTTCTTCCTCCCTCTCTGCCTCTCTTCCTCTCTGTCTCTCCCCCTTCCTCTCTCTCTTCCTCCCTCCCTCTCTGTCTCTCTCTCACTCTCTTCTTCTCTCTCTCCCTCTTCCTGTTTCTCTTCCTCTATGTCTTCCTCTCTCTCTCTCCTTCCTTCTATTCCTCTCTTTCTTCTTCTTTTCCTCTCTCTGTCTCTCTCCCCGCTTCCTCTCTTTCTCCGTCCCTCTCTCTCTCATTCTCTTCTTCTCTCTCTCTTGCCCTTCTTTTCTCTCTTCCTCTCTCTCTCCTTCCCTCTCTTTCTTCCTCTCTTCCTCTGTCTCTCTCCCCTTCCTCTCTTTCTTCCTCCCTCTTTTTCTCTACCTCTCTCATTCTCTTCTCTCTCTTCCCCTTGCTGTCTGTCTTCCTCCCTCTCTCTTCCTTTATCTTTCTTTCTCCTTCTCTCTCTGCCTTTCTTCCTCTCTCTCTCTCCTCCCTCTCTCTTTATTCCTCTCTTCCCTTCTCTCTCTTTGTCTCTCTCTCTGTCACACACACACACACACACACACACACTCCCCAGGACTGTATTCACCCATGCTTTTTAAAAGAGAATCAATTCCACACATATTCTGGTAGAATGTCACACAAGAAAAAAAATAAAGAAGTGTTTATGTGGAGATTTAAAAACCAACTGTAGAACCTTTACTGTTCTGACTTCATTTCAACCGCAAGAAACGACACAGCAATAGTCAGTAGCCAAGTAGTGATAGGAACTAACAGGAACAAAATATCTTATAAGAGATAAAGATGTCAGCAGATTCTTACAATGATTCTCCAAGTATCTCTTCCTGGGTAGGTCTCCTTCCCAACTGGACATGATTCTTGGTAGCATATATCAACGGGGGAAATTTTAGAAAATGTTGTAATTATAAAGTCTTCCAGTTTAAATTGCAATGTGGCAAAAGATGTTTCCCCTAGTTACAGGGCCATCATCTACAGAGGAAAAATACCAAACAAATTAAAATAAACTCATAAGAGTTTTCGTCCCTCAGAGAGGAATACGCACACGATTTGGTCGTATTTAGAAAATCCTATTAAAGATATTTTGTTCCTGTCCTGTGGCTTGATGCAGCTGACGAGAAGGCTGAGCTCGCTGTGCTGTGAATGTTTGCAAGACGTTTAACCATCGTAATCTGTTTGGCTTTCGGTTTTTGAGGCGTTTTAAAATGCATGCTGAGAATCAGCCCTCTTTACACTTTCCTAACGACTCCGAAGGCAGAAATCACCCATGACAAAAACGGTTTGACTTAGAGGATTAGACCGTTCTACTCGCAATTCGTTCGCTTACTTAGAAAGTAGTTTCCTGGCCGGGCGCCGTGGTTCACGCCTGTCATCCCAGCACTTGGGGAGGCCGAGGCGGGTGGATCACCTGAGGTCGGGAGTTCGAGACCAGCCTGGCCAACATGGAGAAACCTCGTCTCTACTAAATATACAAAAATTAGCCGGGCGTGGTGGTGCATGCCTGTCATCCCAGCTACTCAGGAGGCTGTGGCAGGAGAATTGCTTGAAGCCGGGGGGTGAAGATTGCGGTGAGCCAAGATCGTGCCATTGCATTCCAGCCTGGGTAACAAGAGCGAAACTCTGTCTCAAAAAAAAAAAAAAGAGAAAGTAGTTTCCTGTGAACACCTTGGGTTTGCAGCATGTCACAATTACCAAGTGAAATACAGTTAGTGGAATAAACTATATTTAAAATTATTTTAGCAATATTTTGAAATATATATATATATAATTCTACCGTGATCTCAGGGAGAATTCTTGAGAAGGTTTTTTTTTTTTCTATCAGTATTGACTACTCAATATTACTATGTCATTTCTTGTGGCTGAAATGAAGTGAAAACGGTATAGGTTCTACTTTTTTTTTTTTTAGTCTCAGTGTGTTCTTTATTTTTCCTTGTTTGACATTCTCCCAGAATATGTCTACAATTGATTCTCTTTTAAATTTTCAGTGAGAACCCAGCAGGCAGCCATTTTTCAGAAAATGTATTTGACTGACAGCTGTTATCTCCCGCCATTTCTGTGATTATCGCTTCCATCTCATTCTCCTCTGTAGGAATTCCCGCTTCTCCCAAGTTAGCTTCAATAGATAAATGAAATAACTACATAAAAATAACTCTCAATATATAAAATCATATAAACTAAATGGCTAAATAAAAATACTTGTGAATATATAAAAAGATATCAACAAAATAAATAAAAACAATTATAAATATGCAAATATGCATAAACAAAATAAACAAATGCAATGAATAATATATGAAAACATAAATAATTATAAATATATAAATTAAAATATATAGAAAATATAAACTAAGAAATAATTATCGATATATAAAATACACATAAACAAAATAAAAATAATTACAAATATATTAAAATAAACTAAATAAAAATAGATATAAAAATATACATGAAAATAAAGATGAAAAATATAGAAACTAAATAAATAAAAATAATTATAAGTATTTAACAATTTATATAAACAAAATAATTATAAGTATATAACAATTTATATAAACAAAATAAAATATTTATAAATCTATAGACTATATCAACTAAATATAAATAATTAAAACTATATATACATTTTATAAGCTCGATAAATAAAAATAGTTATAAATCTGTAAACATATGAACTAAATAAATAAGTAAAAATAATTATAAATACATAAAACTACATATAAGCTAACTAATATAAATCTATAAAAATATATAAACTAAATAAGTAAAAATAATTATAAATATATAAAAATACATGTAAGCTAACTCATATAAATCTATAAAAATATATAAACAAATGAAGAAATAAAAACATATGAAATATATGTAAACTAAAATGAAAGTATTTACAAAGGCATAAAGATGTATAAACACAAAAAGTAACAAATGAATAACAACTAAAAGTTGTCATACTGTAAAGCCCTCAGAAGGAATGAAGCTTGCCAGCACCTTGATCTGGGACCCCTGGCTCCCCGCATTGTCAGAGAGGCCAGGAATCTCAAAGCACCTTCTGGCTCCCAGCATCGTGAGAGAGTGCATTGCTCTCGTTCACGTCACCCTGCCAGTGTTACTGGGTTGTGGTAGCCCCGGTGAACTCACCCAGGTACCCACAACGCATGTTTCCTCCTGAGTTCCCAGCTCAGCTGCTTTGTGTTGTGGGGGCCGAGACACTGTATCTCCCTGGGCAGGACCCTTTTATTCTGCAAGGGAGGCGTGAGAGCTGGAGCTCCTGGGATCTTGAACACGCCGTGGATGGAGGGATGAAGCTGAAAGGACCAGCCACTTTCCATCGTTAGCGTGTCAGTCACCGAGGACCTTCCCCAGTCGCCTGCCCCAGTTAAGTTGGTCAGAAATCTCTTCAGAGCGTCACGCGGACTGAAATTATGTTTAAGAACAAAGAAAGACACAGATATTAAGCAAAAATAATAAATATATATATAAATAAATAAATCCCTCTGTAGAATGAAATGAAAAAGACAAAAAAAATAAAGAATTCAGATCACCACCCGCATTATTTCTGTAAACCTCCTGTGTCTAAAGTGCCAGAGCTGACACTCAGACAGTCAACCACCGAGACCCAAGTCAGGAGACCACCGAGGTTTTCCCCGAGTATCTATACCTGCCTTGTAGTCATTACGTGTCATAAAATTTTCCCAATACTCTGCTACTGTGGTACATTCTTGTTCTGAGACAAACAACCAGGCAATCTTAATGGGGCTTAAGCCTCAGTGATTTTCTTTTTTCTTTTTATTTTTTGAGACGGAGTCTCACTCTGTTGCCCAGGCTGGAGTGCAGTGACTCGATCTGGACTTACTGCAACCTCGGCCTCCCAGGTTCACGCCATTCTCCTGCCTCAGCCTCCTGAGTAGCTGGGACTACAGGCACCTGCCACCACACCCGGCTAATTGTTTGTATTTTTAGTAGAGACAGGGTTTCACCGTGTGAGCCAGGATGGTCTCGATCTCCTGACCTCGTGATCCGCCCGCCTCGGTCTCCCAAAGTGCTGGGATGACAGGCGTGAGCCACCCAAGCCTGAGTTATTTTCTCCAGTCCTGTGTGATGTGTGCAGTCTATGGGGTGGGTGAGACAATGACTTCCTGGAGCTAACTTTATTGTATCTGCCACACGCATCCATAGGTACTACTTGACTGGGACAGGTTTCCATGGCAGGCATGTTGGACGTGGCACCTGCTGGCCAGGTGGCTGAAATTCTGTTGAACAGAGTCGATCGTTCTTGATATCAAAATAAGTTGTTAAGTTCTGTGTGCACATGCTAAGTCTACCATAACAAAATACCAAGGCCAGGCGCAGTGGTTCGCAGGCCTAATTTTTGTATTTGTAGTAAAGACTGTGCTTCACCATGTTGACCAGTCTGGTCTGGAACTCCTGATCTCAGGTGATCCGTTCACCTCAGCCTCCCAAAGTGCTGGGATGACATGCGTGAGCCACCTCACCTGGCAGGTCATTCTTTTTTAAAACAGCAGCATAGGCTGGGCGCGGTGGCTCACACTTGTCATCCCAGCGCTTTGGGAGGCCGAAGCGGGCGGATCACAAGGTCAGGAGATCGAGACCATCCTGGCTAACACGGTGAAACCCCGTCTCTACTAAAAATACAAAAAGTTAGCCTGGCGCGGTGGCGGGCGCCTGCAGTCCCAGCTACTTGGGAGATTGAGGCAGGAGAATGGCGGGAACCCCGGAGGAGGAGCTTGCAGTGAGCCGAGATTGCGCCACTGCACTCCAGCCTGGGCGACAGAGCGAGACTCCGTCTCAAAAAAGAAAAAAAAAAACAGCAGCATAAAGATCTGGAATTGTATCTTGCACCTCCCAAAAAGCATGCTTAGTGTATTGAGTGGGTCTTAACGCTTTAAGAAATGCTTTGACTTTTTATGATTTTGACCTGTAGAGCCAGGCTGAGCTGTTTCGATGTGCTTAGCAGGATTATTACTGCTGATTTTTCAGATGGGAACTCCGGCTGGCAAATCCTTCCTTTTGGTGGGAGAGATGAATTTTGCTTCAGTCAGGTGCTCCTCCAATCAATTTTCTTTGATTCTGGTTTTAAACCTCAAAATAAGCCAATGATACACAAAGAAATGGAAGTAAGAGTAGGTACATATATATATGTATATTTTCTTAGATACAGGGTCTAGCTCTGGCACCCAGGCTGCAGTACACGGGTGTGATCACAGCTTACTGCAGCCCTGACCTCTTGGACTCAAGCAATCCTTCAGGCTCAGCCTTTTGAGGGCTGAGACTGCAGGCACACACCACCATGCCCAGCTAATTTATTATTATTATTATTATTATTATTTGGAGAGACGAGGTCTCCCTCTGTAGCCCAGGCTATCCTTGAGTTCCTGGCCTCAAGCAATCCTCCCACCTCAGCCTCCGAATGTGCTGGGATTACAGGCATGAGTCACTGTGCCAGGCCTGGGCAAATTCATAAATTAAAAAATATATATATATATGTGTGTGTGTGTGTGTGTGTGCGTGTGTATGTATATGCATAGATAAATGAAAGAATGAATTCTCAGCAGGAAAATAGCTGCATTTAATTAAAAACTGGATTTAATGAGGATACAAAAAATTAGCCAGGCATGGTGATGGGCACCTGTAATCCCAGCTACCTGGGAGGCTGAGGCAGGAGAATTGCTTGAACTTGGGAGGTGGAAGTTGCGGGGAGCCGAGATCGTGCCATTGCACTCTAGCCTGGGTAACAGAGCAAGACAGTGTCTCAAAGGAAAAAAAAAAAAAAAACAGAGATACATGCACACATACGTCCACTGCAGAACTGTTCACAATGCCAAAGACACAGAATTAACGTAAATGTCCATCAGTTGTAGACTGGATAAGGTGAGTGTAGTATATATACACCATGGAATACTATGCAGCCATAAAAAAGGAGTAAAATCATGTCCTTTGCAGGAATGTGGATGGACCTGGAGGCCATTATCCTCAGCAAACAAACGTAGGAACAGAAAACCAAATACCACATGTTCTGACTTACAAGTGGGACCTCAGTGATGAGAACGGATGGACACACGGAGAGAAGCAGCACACAGTGGGCCCCAGCAGAGGGCGGAAGGTAGGGGAAGAAGAAAATCAGGAAAAAATATCTTTTAGGTACTGGGCTTAATACTTGGGTGATAAAATAGTTAATTCAACAGTGAAGGGAAAATATCCTGGACCCCCAAAATCACTAAGGAAAAGCTAAGCTGGAAACTGCTCAGGGCAAACCTGCCTCCCATTGTATTCGAAGTCCTCCCTCTGCTCCGTGAGATAGATGCAGATCGGATCGCCTCCTTTGGAAAGGCTCCTCGGAGACTCAGAAAAATGGAACCATTTGTGTGGCCCCGTCGGTGACCTGAGGCTCCCTCCCCACTTCCAGTCTTCCTGCGTTTGCTTCACGTTGTCCCGCCTTTCCAGACCCAACGGTAAACAGGAGAGGAGAGGTTCCTCTTCAAAGACTTTCTGCCCTGTCTAATTAGGAATAAATAGGAACTTCTCTTAGAAGTAAAATGTATTCAAAGACCTGTCCTAACGTTCTTTAATCTCTGCTAGCCGTAATAAAGAAATCCATGTTCTGTGTGTTCCTAGCTCCCACAGTGTAGCCTAAATATCCGCCCTGACATGCTTATCCTGGTCCAAGCAAGCATGAGGTCAGAGCCTGTTCCTCTTCCTTATTTGCAGGTGTTTTCACCTTTCTCAGCCTTCCACAAGTGACTTCCTCCTTCCTTTGTTCTCCTCTGCTTTTGCCTCTTTTAAAAAAGTTCAAAGTTGCTGGCCAGTCGGGACAAATACGGAATGGAAGGGCCCGTTCCAGCCCATGGAAACCGGACACAGCGTAGCGTGGATGTATCAGGTCGTAAATGACCCTGTCGCCTTTGTTCTGGGTACTCTCGTGGCCAAACTGTTGGCGAGTGTACCCTTTCTGCAGAAAGTTAAAAAACGGCCTGGCTGAGGAAATTAAATTTATGTTCAAGGGCTATTTCTTTACAGCACGGAGAAACAAGCATTCCTAACAGAACCAACGTACTTCTTCCACATATTGATGTCTCACGTCTCTCCACAATGTGTAAGGCTGGGCGTGGTGGCTCACGCCTGTAGTCCCAGGACTTAGGGAGGAGGCCGCGGATCCTCTGAGATCGGGAGTTCGAGACCAGTCTGGCCAACATGGTGAAACCCCGTCTCTACTAAAAATACAAAATTAGCCGGACACGGCGGCGGGCGCTTGTAATTCCAGTTACTCAGGAGGCTGAGGCAGGAGAATCGCTTGAACCTGGGGGGTGGAGGTTGCAGAGAGCCGAGATCGTGCCATTGCACTCCAGCCTGGGGGACACAGTGAAACTGTCTCAAAAAAAAAAAAGTATAAAACCAAGCTGTCGTCTGACCACCTTGGACACACGACCTGAGGACTTTCTGAGCCTGTGTCATGGGTACCCACCTTCACGTCCTCAACTTTGGCGAAAGAAACTTTCTAAATTAACTGAGGCCTGTCTCAGATGTTTTTGGGTTCAAACCACAACCCCCCAAGACAAAAGTTTAACCCTATAACAAACCTGTACACATCCTCCTGAACTCAAAAGCTTTAGGATCCTGTTTATATGCAAGAAACCATGAGACAGTGAAATATGGACAAGGCTGACTTTATTTTTTTTATTCTGAATCACTGCGAAGGTCACTACCATCTTCCAGGTCTTATTGTGGCGGCAAAGCCAGAGAACAACTTCCCAAGTCTTCGGGCCGTGGTGCAGCGAGAACCGCGAATTCTGACTCACAGGTGCACAAAAGAGAACGTGAGGGGCCCTCCGATCATCCTGAGGGGAAATGCAGAACGGATTTCTCTGCGTGCGGTGAGGAGAGACCAGAACACATATTCCCTGTTATTTCTTCTTGTGGACCGCTCTCGAAGTCTATTATCTCCTCAGCAGGCATTGGGAGAATGAAAGGGGAAAACAGAAGAAGTGCCTCCTTCTGCTAAATTCACATGCACAGAAATGTCAGAATGGGGTATGTGCAAACAGGGTCTCTGCAGATACAAGACTGCAAAGGTATAACAATACTTTTCCATCGCACGCCTGCCCGGCTGATGTACCGCGTGCCTCTCTGGCGGACGTGAGCCACCGTGGCCACGGGCTGCTTTTTGTTAGAAGGAAAGTTTTCTCTGGGGGCCCTTTCACCCTAACTCTCCACCTAAACAATTTCTTTTTTTTCTATTTATTTATGTATTTATCCATTTATTTTTTTGAGATGGAGTCTCGCTCTGTTGCCCAGGCTGGAGTGCAATGGTGCGATCTCAGCTCACTGCAACCTCTGCCTCCTGGGTTTAAGCAATTCTCCTGCCTCAGCCTCCCAAGTAGCTGGGACTACAGGCACCTGCCACCACGCCCGGCTAATTTTTGTATTTTTAGTAGAGATGGGGTTTCACCATGTTGGTCAGGCTGGTCTCGAACTCCCGACCTCAGGTGATCCCCCTGCTTTGGCTTCTTCCCAAAGTGCTGGGATGACAGGCACGAGCCACCGTGCCTGGCCACACCTAAATGATTTCTTTCTCTCTCCTGTATCACTAACAGGACCCAGCACAGAGGCGAGACGGTGAGTCTTGTAGGTGCACCCAGCCGACAGGATTGTGACCCCCACCATAGACACAGCCCACGGGTGAGGTTCGGAGTCTCCCAGGGAGACTCAGTCCAGAGCTGGAATTGTGCCTCTCCTATGTGGCTCCAAGTGCACAGGTGAGATGATGACGCTTGGACCTGGATTCAGTGCACCTGTGAGGCTGGGACCCTCGCACGGTCCAGAGTTGGAACTGAGGTTCTCATGCACGGGTCCAGCCCACAGCTGAGACCTAACTCTTGCACTCGGGCCAAATCAATCCTCTTCTGTGAAATTAAGAAAGACAGAGGTGGGTGCGGTGGCTCACGCCTGTAATCCCAACACGTTGGGAGGCCAAGGTGGGTGGATCCTTTGAGGTCAGGAGTTGGAGACCAGCCTGGGCAACATGGTGAAACCCCATCTCTACTGAAAATACAAAAAATGAGCTGGGCATGGTGGCGCGGGGCTGTAATCCCAGTTCTTCGGGAGGCTGAGGCAGGAGAATCGCTTGAACCTAGGAGGCAGAGGTTGCAGTGAGCCGAGATTGTGCCACTTCCTGGGTGACAGAGCAAGACCCCATCTTGAAAAACAAAAACAAAAACAAAAACAAAACAAACAAAACAAACAAGAAAGAAAGAATGATGAAGAGCACATGGTCTCACTGCTAGGTGGAATCTAAAAAAGTCAAACTCACAGAAGCAAGAGTAGAAGGGTGGGTAGCAGAGACTAGGGGAGGTCACGGCAGGAGATGTTGGTCAGATCATACAGAGTTTTGGTTAGACAGGCGGAATATGCTCTGCACAGCTATGCCCAGCACGGTGACATAATTAATAATAAAACACTGGGCATTTCAAAACTGTTCAGAGTAGGTTTTATTTTTGTTAATAATAAAACACTGTGTTTCAAAACTGTTCAGAGTAGGTTTTATTTTTGTTAATAATAAAGCACTGTGCATTTCAAAACTGTTCAGAGTAGGTTTAATTTTGAGAATTAATGATAAAACACTGCATTTCAAAATTCTTCAGAGTAGGTTATTTTTATTTTTGTTAGTTTATAATAAAGCATTATGCATTTCAAAATTGTTCAGAGTAGGTTTTATTTTTGTTAATAATAAAACAGTGCATTTCAAAAACTGTTCAGAGTAGGTTTTATTTTTGTGAATTAATAATAAAACACTGCATTTCAAAATTCTTCAGAGTAGGTTATTTTTATGTTTGTTAGTTTAGAATAAAGCATTATGCATTTCAAAATTGTTCAGAGTCGTTTTTTTGTTGTTAATATAGGCTAACAGATATGATTTAATAAATTAATGAAGTACTGTGCATTTCAACCTAGTTCAGAGTAGGTTTCATTTTTATTTTTGTTGCTCATAAAAGTACAAATAATCAGGTAATGTAGAGTTTGGTTTAGACGGCAGGAATAAGCTCTGCACAGCTACCGCCTAGCATGGTGACATAATTAATAATAAAGCACTGTGCATTGCAGACTTGTTCAGAGTCAGTTTTATTTTTGTTAATTAATAATAAAACACTGCACTTCAAACTTGTTCACAGTAGGTTTTGTTTTCGTTCATTAATAATAAATCACTGTGCATTTCGACATTGTTCAGTACAGGTTATTTTTATTTTGTTCATTTATAATAAAGTACCGTGCATTTCAAAATTGTTCAGAGTAGGTTTTATTTTAGTTTTTGTTAATTAATGATAAAGCACTGTGCTTTTCAGAATTGTTCAGAGTAGGTTTTATTTTAATTTGTGTTAATTAATGATAAAACACGGTGCATTTCAAAATTGTTCAGTGTAGGGCCGGGCGCACTGGCTCATGCCGATAATCCCAGCACTTTGGATCACCTGAGGTCAGGAGTTCAAGACCAGCCTGGCCAATATGGTGAAACCTCATCTCTACTAAAAATACAAAAATTAGCCGGGCGTCATGCTGCACACCTGTAATCCCATGTACTCGGGAGGCTAAGGCATGAGACTCGCTTGAGCCCAAGAGAAGGAGGTTGCAGTGCGTCCAAATTGTGCCATTGCATTCCAGCCTGGGCACATGGTGAGACTGTGTCTCAAAAAAAAAAAAAAAAGAAAAAAATTGTTCACAGTAGGTTTTATGTATTTTTTTTATTACTAAAGTACTGTGCATTTCAAAATAGTTCAGGGTAGATTTTATATTTTGTTAGTTAATAATAAAGTACTGTGCATTTCAAAATTGTTCAGTATCGGTTTCATTTTTATTTTGGTTAATTAATAATAAATCACTGTGCATTTCAAAATTGTTCAGAGTATGGCTCACGCCTGTAATCCCAGCACTTTGGGAGGCCAAGTTGGGTGGATCACCTGAGGTCAGGAGTTTGAGACCAGCCTGGGCAACATGGTGAAACCCCGTCTCTACTAAAAATACAAAAATTAGCCAGGTGTGGTAGTGGGTGCCTGTAATCCCACCTACTTGGGACGCAGAGGCAGGAGAATTGCTTGAGCCTGGGAGGCGGAGGTTGTAGTGAGCTGAGATAGTGCCACTGCACTCCAGCCTGGGTGACACAGTAAGACTCCATCTCAAAAAAAGAAAAAAATTATTCATGGTAGGTTTTATATATATATATATTTAATAATAAAGTACTGTGCATTTCAAAATTGTTCACTATAGGTTTTATTTTAGATTTATTTTTGTTAATAATAAAATACTGTTCATTTCAAAATTGTTCAGAGTAGGTTTTATTTTTTTTAGTAATAATGAAGTATGGGGTATTTCAAAATTGTTCAGAGAAGATTTTATTTTTATTTTTGTTAATAAAACACTGTGCCTTTCAAAATTGTTCAGAGTCGATTTTATTTTTATTTTTGTTAATGGTAAAGTACCGTGCATTTCAAAATTATTCAGCATAGATTTTATTTTTATTTTTGTTGATTAATATTAAAGTACTGTGCATTTCAAAACTGTTGAACGTAGTTTTTTTTACTTTTTTTGTGTGTTTTCTTGTTTTGTACAAATTTAGGGGTTCTATGAGAAATTCTATTACATGTATAAAATGTGTGGTGATCTAGATATTTAGGGTGTCCATCACCTGAATCCAGTATTTTTGTGTTAAGTCTATATACCTTGTTCTCTTATGGAACTCCAAATGTACTCCTTGTATCCTTTTTTTTTTTTTTTTTTGAGACAAGAGTCTCACTCTGTTGCCCAGGCTGGAGTGCAGGACCACGATCTTGGCTCACTGCAACCTCCGCCTCTCAGGTTCAAGCAATTCTCCTGCCTCAGCCTCCCGAGTAGCTGGGACTGCAGGTGTCCACCACCATACCAGGCTAATTTTTGTATTTTTAGTAGAGACGGGGTTTCACCATGTTGACCAGGATGGTCTCGAGCTGTTGACCTCCTGATCCACCCGCCTCGGCCTCCCAAAGTGCTGGGATGACAGGCGTGAGCCACCCCACCTCGCCATTCCTTGCATCTTAATGTATGTGTGCCCCCTTTAACCCACCTCTCTGCATCCTCCTCCCTCCCTCTCTCTCACCCTTCCCAGGTTCTGTTATCTACTTTTCCCCCTCTACTTCCCCGTGTTTAAATTGTCCAGCTCTTAGCTAGGAGTGAGCGCGTGCGATATCGGTTTTTGTGTGCCTGGCTGATTTCACTTGACGTAATGTCCTCCGATTCCATCCATGTTGCAGCAGCCAACAGGATTTCCTTCACTCTTACAGCTCAAGAGTTGTCTTCCTTGTGTGTAACCCACATTTTCCTTATCCAGTCATCTGTTTTATTGTTGTTGTTTTGAGACGGAGTCTCGCTCTGTCACCCCGGCTGGAGTGCAGTGGTGCGATCTCGGCTCACTACAGCCTCTGCCTCTCGGGTTCAAGCGATTCTCCTGCCTCAGCCTATGGAGTAGCTGGGATTACAGGCACCTGCCACCACGCCCGGCTAGTTTTTGTATTTTTAGTAGAGATGGGGTTTCACCATGTTGGCCAGGCTGGTCTCCATCTCCTGACCTCTTGATCTGCCCACCTTGGCCTCCCAGAATGCTGGGATGACAGGCATGAGCCACCGTGCCCAGCCCCATATTTTCATATTGTGGCGGTAAACGGAGGATCAGAGAGAGCAATACGGAGTACAGGAGGATTTGTTTATTTTAGGGACGCATCTGCTCAGAGGACTCACATCCAAAACCTGAACCCTGAACAAAGACAGAGTGGGGTTTTACAAATGGCCTTACAGAAGCAAAATCAACACAGTTCATCATCCAGTAACAGGTTAGGTGATCTATAGCATCACATCGCCTGTGACTGCCTAGCTGGTGGTCTTGTAGCTGCATCGAAAGAAAAACAAGAACTGGCTAAATACAGACATTTGTAAAACATAATCATGCTCATGATGCTTAAGAAGCCTCGGAAAACAGTAAAAGAACCTGTGTTTCTCTTTTTTCCTTCAACCTTGCTCTGGAAGGGGCCGGAGCCCATTCTTTTGGCCCATTCGGGCAGCATTATCTTCCAACTGTCCTTGAAGTGAGCTGCCAGGCACGGGGAAAACATCTTTTTCTTTTTAACCCTTGCCTTGCCACATTCTGGGCCTTAGCTTTTACTTTTCTTGGAGTGAGTAAAGGCAGTACTCACTATTATTACTATTATTATTATTATTATTTTGAGACAGAGTCTCGCTCTGTCACCCAGGCTGGAGTGCAGTGGCACGATCTCGGCTCACTGCAAGCTCCGCCTCCTGGGTTCACGCCATTCTCCTGCCTCAGCCTATGGAGTAGCTGGGATTACAGGCACCTGCCACCACGCCCGGCTAGTTTTTGTATTTTTAGTAGAGATGGGGTTTCACCATGTTGGCCAGGCTGGTCTCCATCTCCTGACCTCTTGATCTGCCCACCTTGGCCTCCCAGAATGCTGGGATGACAGGCATGAGCCACCGTGCCCAGCCCCATATTTTCATATTGTGGCGGTAAACGGAGGATCAGAGAGAGCAATACGGAGTACAGGAGGATTTGTTTATTTTAGGGACGCACCTGCTCAGAGGACTCACATCCAAAACCTGAACCCTGAACAAAGACAGAGTGGGGTTTTTACAAATGGCCTTACAGAAGCAAAATCAACACAGTTCATCATCCAGTAACAGGTTAGGTGATCTATAGCATCACATCGCCTGTGACTGCCTAGCTGGTGGTCTTGTAGCTGCATCGAAAGAAAAACAAGAACTGGCTAAATACAGACATTTGTAAAACATAATCATGCTCATGATGCTTAAGAAGCCTCGGAAAAGAGTAAAAGAACCTGTGTTTCTCTTTTTTCCTTCAACCTTGCTCTGGAAGGGGGCCTGGAGCCCATTCTTTTGGCCCATTCGGGCAGCATTATCTTCCAACTGTCCTTGAAGTGAGCTGCCAGGCACGGGGAAAACATCTTCTTTTCTTTTTAACCCTTGCCTTGACACATTCTGGGCCTTAGCTTTTACTTTCCTTGGAGTGAGTAAAGGCAGTACTCACTATTATTACTATTATTATTATTATTATTTTGAGACAGAGTCTCGCCGTGTCACCCAGGCTGGAGTGCAGTGGCACGATCTCGGCTCACTGCAAGCTCCGCCTCCTGGGTTCACGCCATTCTCCTGCCTCAGCCTCCCGAGTAGCTGGGACTACAGGCGCCCAACACCACGCCCAGCTAATTTTTTTTTATTTTTAATAGAGACGGGGTTTCACCGTGTCAGCCAGGATGGTCTCGATCTCTGGACCTCGTGATCCACCCGCCTCGGCCTCCCAAAGTGCTGGGATGACAGGCGTGAGCCACCGCGTTCAGCCCTTATGATGATTATTTTAAATTTCTGCCTCAGTATGTATCTATTCCCGTATGTTTGCTTTTGCTACAAGGACACAATGTGGAAAATAGGCACTAAGCTTCTCTGACTGTTTTGCAAATAGAAAACCCACAGTTGCAATGGAAAAAACCCAATGGGCTGCCGAGGTAAATAGCATCCTGCAGGCTCCAGCTTGATACTGTCTAATAAAAGTAAAAATGGAAGGATTAAAAAAAAAAAGACCAGGGTTTTTCTTGCTTGCTTGCAAACTAAGGAACCCACTAACATGGTTAGTCAAAGGGCCACATAGATTACAGCATATGCACAAGAGAAGTATTAATTCTAGTTACTTTGTTGCGAAGATGCTTTTTTTTTTTTTTTTTGAGATGGAGTTTCACTCTGTTGCCCAGGCTGGAGTGCAGTGGCCTGATCTCGGTTCACTGCAACCTCTGCCTCCCGGGTTCCAGTCATTTTCCTGCCGCAGCCTCCCGAGTAGCTGGGATTATAGGCGCCACCACACCCAGCTAACTTTTGTATTTTTTAGTAGAGATGGAGTTTCACCATGTTGGCCAGGCTGGTCTCGAACTCCTGACCTCAGGTGATCCACCCACCTCGGCCTCCCAAAGTGCTGGGATGACAGGCGTGAGCCACCACACCCGGCCCCATTCATGTGTTGATGGACACTTGGGTTGATCCCATGTATTTGCTATTTGCTGTTGTGAACAGTCCTACAATAAACACAGGATTTTTTTTTTTTTTTAGACGGAGTCTCGCTCTGTCGCCCAGGCTGGAGTGCAGTGGCGTGATCTCGGCTCACTGCAAGCTCCGCCTCCCGGGCTCACGCCATTCTCCCGCCTCAGCTTCCCGAGTAGCTGGGACTGCAGGCGCCCGCCACCACACTGGGCTAATTTTTTGTATTTTTTAATAGAGACGGGGTTTCACCGTGTTAGCCAAGATGGTCTCGATCTCCTGACCTCGTGATCCGCCCGCCTTGGCCTCCCAAAGTGCTGGGATGACAGGCATGAGCCACCGTGCCTGGCCTAAATGTAGGATTTTAAATGCGTGCACCACACACACACAAAAGAAAAGTAGGTGAGGTGATGGATATGTTCACTGGCTTCAGGCAATTATCTCATGATGTGTACGTTTATCAGAATGTCACACTGTACCCTACGGATAGATGCAGTCACTGTTTGTCCCTTAAAAATTAAATTTCCCAAAGGAAACAGAGGCACAGTGGCTTCTGAAGTCGAGGACAGAGCAAGGCTTCGCCCCCTGGGTAAAACATTAATAACGGGAAATGGAATTTTAAATGTCACTGCGGGGAGAAGTGAGTCCTTCAGGGCCGGGGGCTTCCTTCGCCGTGATAAAATGATCTTCAGGTGATGGGAATATAACGACAGCCAGCCTTACCGGCAGAGAACGGCAGCTTCGGGCGTCTTTATATATTCATTGTTGTCAGAGTCCAGGTTCAGTTAGTGGCCCAGAGTGCCGGCCCAAGGATAGCTCAGAGGTGGGGATTACATCACAGTATCATTCACCAGGTGGAAGGCATCCTTCCTTCCCCTCAACCTTTCCCACCTTGGCAACCCCCGCATTGAGGAAGAAATGGACGCCGTTGCCTCCTAAGGACTGTGGAAGCCGAAGGATTTGTCTATATTGCACGACTGGACTCTTGCCTCCAAGCCATGGTGACTTCCTCAGACCTAAGGGGCCGGGCAAGAGTGGAGGAAGAGATTCAGGCGTCTCCTAGGAGAACATGGCCAGGCCATTGTGCTGTCCACAGCCCCAGTGCCTCAGAGGCTAGCAGGCTGTGTTGGTGGTACCCGCAGATGTGGGTACAGCTCAGTAGGGAGCTCACTGCACAAAGACAGCAGACTAGCTTTGCGTGGGAGGTGGGAGCGTGTCCCCAAGGAAGTTGGAGCAGGTGGTAGGCGGAGATTCCAGGAGAGAAACCGGCGGTCACCTACAAGGGCACGTGGCCGGTGGACCTCTGGATGCAGCCACGGGGAGGACCGTGGCCTCTCGGAGAGTGAACAAATGGGCGAGTGCTGGCTGCAAGACCGCAGAGTCTCCGACACCCAGAATTAGCATGCCAGGCGCGATGTGGCAGTGGATTCCAGGGCTCCTGTGGGGGCAGGATCCAAGGGGCTTGCTGGGGTGGTTGGCACCGGCGCTTGACCTCAGGGTCAAGCCTTT
This sequence comes from Erythrocebus patas, assembly GCA_023783455.1. NCBI lineage: Eukaryota > Metazoa > Chordata > Mammalia > Primates > Cercopithecidae > Erythrocebus > Erythrocebus patas. Next base: position 1,122,116 of record JAKFHT010001313.1, on the reverse strand, counting down.
TCTCATGGAAAGGGCCCTTGCTGGACGGGGATGGATTGCCGCTGTACAACAGACTCACAGGGACCTGCGGCATGGAAAGCCAGCTTGTCCGGGCACTGTTGGCGCGTCTCCCCCTGTGCTTAGGGGTTTTGGAGTCACAGCCAGGGTCAGAGTGAGCAGCTGGTTTTGCTGGGATGTGTCCAGTCTCAGCACTGCACCTCGTGGGTCTCCGAAGGCAGCGCACTCCTGAGGAGGCTAGGACGATGGGCACCTCGCCTGGGCAGCAAGGTCGCCATGGAGCTGTGGCCCCGTGGATCTGTAAGATGATTCCAGCGTCGTATGGGTTCGGCCCCTGGAGCTGGTGGGTACTACAGTGTCCCAGAGCCTGCAGCCATCATTCGTCTCCGGGATGCTGACGTGGACACTTAGGAAGGGGACTCTGAGCCATGGATAAGGAAAGAGGCCCTTGGAAAATGCAGGGCAGGCAAGAGGACGAGATCGAGGGCCACGTCTCAGGTGGGCAGAACGCCATGCAATGGGCATGTCAGGAACCATGACAGCTCTTCGGGCCCCACTTCCCTGGGGTTTTATGTTCAGGGTGGACATTTCAGAACCAACGTGGGGTGAGAGCCAGAGACAGACAGACACTGACAGGGAGAGAAGGTAGGGTTAAAGAAAGAAATATTTCCGCTTCATCTATGTCTCTGCAGAGCACATGAACTCATCCTTTTTTATGGCTGCATAGTATTCCATGGTGTCTATGTGCCACATTTTCTTTATCCAGTCTATCATTGATGGGCATGTGGGTTGGTTCCAAGTCTTTGCTATTGTGAATAGTGCCGCAATAAACATATGTGTGCCTGTGTCTTTATAGTAGAATGATGAATAATCAAGAAACTCACAAAGGAAGAGAAAACCAAACACCTCGTGTTCTCACTCATTAGTGGGAGTTGAACAATGAGAACACATGGACACAGGGAGGGGAACATCACACATGGGGGGCCTGTCAGCAGGTGGGGAGCAAGGGTAGGGAGAGTATTAGGACAAATACCTAATGCATGTGGGACTTAAAACCTAGATGACAGGTTGATAGGTGCAAGCAAACCACCATGGCAATGTAAATGTATGTAACCTGCATGTTCAGCACATGTATCCCAGAACATAAAGTAAAATAAAATAAAATTTACATTTAAAAAAAAGAAAAAGAAATATTTCAATGTCAGTGAAAGATAGCAAAGCAGATTTCATTGGAGGCATCCAAAATGGCAGCTATCAGGAAACCCCCCGTAGCAAAGTCTTGCAATGGGGAGAGAGCAGCCCCTGTCTTGACTCCCACGCGGAGAAGTGGAGATTTATAACTATGGGGCGACACGGGTAGGGGCCATGGATTACTCAGAGGAAATTCCTAGGAGAAGCAGTTTCTGGCTACACTGACTTGATTGGATCACTGCGGACCGCCAGCCAGGGTGATCAGGACTGTCAGGCCTCAAGGGTGGGGGACTTTCACCCCACTGGTGTAGCAGGATTCTTGCTCAGAAGTGATTCTACAAGGACGTGGAGGGAAGCCCAAGGTCCAGCCTCGTCGGGCAGGGGACTCAGAGGAGCCTGGCTTAGGTTTCAGTCAAAGGAAAGAGTTTTTGTCAAGAGACAGAGAAGGGAAGAGAGGTGAGAGCAAGGGAAAAGAGAGTGAGGGAGAGACAGAGGAAGAGAGAGAGAGAGAGAGACAGAAAAGGAAGGAGGGAGAGACAGAGACAGACAGGGACAGAGAGAGACAGGGAGAGACAGAAGGAGGGAGGGACAGACAGGGACACAGAGAGAGACAGAGAGGGAGAGAGAGGTGGAGAAAAGGAAGGACGGAGAGACAGGGACAGAGAGAGAGAGACGGAGAGAGAGATGGAGAAAAGGAAGGAGGGAGAGACTAGAACAGAGAGAGAGGAGAGAGAGGTGGAGAAAAGGAAGGACGGAGAGACAGGGACAGAGAGAGAGAGACGGAGAGAGAGATGGAGAAAAGGAAGGAGGAGAGACTAGAACAGAGAGAGAGAGAGAGAGAGAGGTGGAGAAAAGGAAGGAGGAGAGACAGGGACAGAGAGAGACAGGAGAGACAGAAGGAGGTAGGGAGAGAGGATCAGAGAGACAGAGAGAGAGAGAGAGAGAGACAGAGAGGGAGAGAAAGAGTCTCAGAGAATGGGGGAGAGAGATGGAGAAAAGGAAGGACGGAGAGACAGGGACAGAGAGAGAGAGACGGAGAGAGAGATGGAGAAAAGGAAGGAGGGAGAGACTAGAACAGAGAGAGAGGGAGAGAGAGACGGGGAGAAGGAAGAAGGGAGAGACTGGAACAGAGAGAGAGAGACAGAGAGGGAGAGAGCAGAGAGAAAGAGGGAGGGAGAGACAGGGACACAGAGAGAGAGAGAAGGGGAGACAGATGGAGAGAAGGAGGGAGGGAGAGACAGGGACAGAGAGAGAGAGACAGAGAAGCAGAGAGATGGAGAGGAGGGAGGGAGATACAGGGATGCAGAGAGAGACAGAGAGGGAGAGAAACGGAGAGAAGGGAAGTAGAGACAGGGACAGCGAGAGACGGAGAGATGGAGAGAAGGAGACACAGAAAGAGACAGAAAGTGAAGGAGAAAAAAAGAGGGAGAGAAAGAGTCTCAGAGAATGGGGGAGAGAGATGGAGGGAAGGAGGGAGGGAAAGACAGGGACAAAAAGAGACAGAAGAGAAGGAGAGAAAGAGACTCAGAGAGACAGAAAGGGAGAGAGAGTGGGAGAGAAAGACAAAGAGAAAAGACACAGACAGAAGGAGGTAGGGAGAGAGGATCAGAGAGACAGAGAGACAGGGAGAAACAGCGTGTTGGAGTCTGATTCTGTGTGGGTTTCTCTGCCAGCGGGTGTCATGGGGGAGGCATGATTTTTCTCATTCATTTTTACACAGAGGGTTTGGATGATGGTGATGATGGTAGTGGCAAAGAAGTTAGTGATGGTGATGGTGGTGATGGTGATAATGACAATGGGGATGGTGCTGATGGTGATGGTGATGATGAGGATGATGATGATAATGATGATGGTGATGGTGTTGATGATGGTGATGGTGATGATGGTGAAAATGATGGTGATAGTGATGATGGTAATAGTGACGGTGATGGTGATGATGGTGAAAATGATGGTGATAGTGATGATGGTAATAGTGATGGTGATGATGGTGATGGTGTTGATGATGGTGATGGTGATGATGGCGAAAATGATGGTGATAGTGATGATGGTAATAGTGATGGTGATGGTGATGATGGTAGTGGCAAAGAGGCTAGTGATGGTGATGATGGCAATGGTTATGATGGTGATGGTGGTGGTGATGGTGATGGTGATGATGAGGATGATGATGGTGAAGATGATGCTGATGGCAATGATGGTGATGGTGATGATGGTGATAATCATGGTGGTGATGATGATGGTGAAAATGATGGTGATAGTGATGATGGTAATAGTGGTTGGTGATGGTGATGATGGTAGTGGCAAAGAGGCTAGTGATGGTGATGATGGTAATGGTTATGATGGTGATGATGAGGATGATGATGGTGAAGATGATGCTGATGGCAATGATGGTGATGGTGATGGTGATAATCATGGTGGTGATGATGATGGTGAAAATGATGGTGATAGTGATGATGGTAATAGTGGTGGTGATGGTGATGATGGTAATAGTGGTGGTGATGGTGATGATGGTGAAAATGATGGTGATAGTGATGATGGTGAAAATGATGGTGATGGTGATGATGGTGATGATGGTGGTGATGATGATGGTGATGATGGTGATGGTGATGATGGTGATGATGGTGGTGATGATGGTGATGGTGATGATGATGATGATGGTGATGATGATGATGATGGTGATGGTGATGATGGTGATGATGGTGATGGTGATGATGGTGATGGTGATGATGGTGATGGTGGTGATGATGATGATGGTGATGGTGGTGATGGTGATGGTGATGATGTGATGGTGATGGTGATGATGATGGTGATGGTGATGATGATAATGATGATGGTGATGGTGTTGATGATGGTGATGGTGATGATGGTGAAAATGATGGTGATAGTGATGATGGTAATAGTGACGGTGATGGTGATGATGGTGATGATGGTGATGTGATGATGGTAATAGTGATGGTGATGATGGTGATGGTGTTGATGATGGTGATGGTGATGATGGTGATGATGGTGATGTGATGATGGTGATGTGATGGTGATGGTGATGATGGTAGTGGCAAAGAGGCTAGTGATGGTGATGATGGCAATGGTTATGATGGTGATGGTGGTGGTGATGGTGATGGTGATGATGAGGATGATGATGGTGAAGATGATGCTGATGGCAATGATGGTGATGGTGATGATGGTGATAATCATGGTGGTGATGATGATGGTGATGATGGTGATAGTGATGATGGTGATGGTGGTGATGGTGGTGATGATGGTAGTGGCAAAGAGGCTAGTGATGGTGATGATGGTAATGGTTATGATGGTGATGATGATGAGGATGATGATGGTGAAGATGATGCTGATGGCAATGATGGTGATGGTGATGGTGATAATCATGGTGGTGATGATGATGGTGAAAATGATGGTGATAGTGATGATGGTAATAGTGGTGGTGATGGTGATGATGGTAATAGTGGTGGTGATGGTGATGATGGTGAAAATGATGGTGATAGTGATGATGGTGAAAATGATGGTGATAGTGATGATGGTAATAGTGGTGGTGATGGTGATGATGGTGAAAATGATGGTGATAGTGATGATGGTGAAAATGATGGTGATAGTGATGATGGTAATAGTGGTGGTGATGGTGATGATGGTGAAAATGATGGTGATAGTGATGATGGTAATAGTGGTTGGTGATGGTGATGATGGTAGTGGCAAAGAGGCTAGTGATGGTGATGATGGTAATGGTTATGATGGTGATGATGAGGATGATGACGGTGAAGATGATGCTGATGGCAATGATGGTGATGGTGATGGTGATAATCATGGTGGTGATGATGATGATGGTGATGGTGGTGATGGTGATGATGATGAGGATGACGATAGTGAAGATGATGGTGATGGTGATGATGGTAGTGGCAAAGAAGTTAGTAATGGTGATTGTGATAATGACAATGGTGATGGTGCTGATGGTGATGGCGATGATGAGGATGATGATGATAATGATGATGGTGATGGTGTTGATGATGGTGATGGTGATGATGGTGAAAATGATGGTGATAGTGATGATGGTAATAGTAACGGTGATGGTGATGATGATAGTGGCAAAGGGGCTAGTGATGGTGATAATGGTAATGGTTATGATGGTGATAATGACAGTGATAATGATGATGGTGATGGTGGTGATGGTGATGGTAATGATGAGGATGATGGTGGTGAAGATGATGCTGATGGCAATGATGGTGATGGTGATGATGATCGTGGCAAAGATGTTAGTGATGGTGATGATGGTGATGGTTATGATGGTGACGATGATGATGATGATGATAATCAATTTCAGGCTTGGAAAGAGTTATGGGAACCCTAAACAGAGAAAGTTCCCATCTATGCACTTAAAATTTTCTCCAGGGGGACCTGAGACACAGGTGATGGAAACCAAGCCTTCTTCCACTGTCAGTGTTCGTTTTTGTTGTTTTTCCTCCAATATATTGAAGATGAATTCTTTTGTAAACATAGTGAAATTGAATCACTGAAAAATCAGAGTAAAGATACGCAACACACAAGCTCAATTTGTTATGATGATGATCGTAGCCCACAGACCTAAAATACCTTTCAGTAAGTACCAGCAGAGTCAACATAATTTAGGAAAATCATGGCAAATGTTTCTGAATGCTTAGTTTTGTTACAAACCAGGAGCCAATGCTTTGTGGACACCCAGGAGCCCCAGGGTTTGAGGTTCTGTCTCTTCTCAGCATCTGCACAGGCAGAGCTCTGCTGTGGATGGCATCCTGGTATCTACCCTCTGCTCTCTTCTCTTTCCATTTTTAAAGACTATTTTCAAAAAAATCTTCTTTATCCAGTCCATCATTGATGGGCATTTGGGTTGGTTTCAAGTCTTTGCTATTGTGAACAGTGCTGCAATAAACACACGTGTGCATATGTCTTTGTAGTAGAATGATTTATAATCCTTTGGGTATATACCAAATCATGGGATTGCTGGGTCAAATGGGATTGCTGGGTCAAATGGTATTTCTGCTTCTAGGTCCTTGAGGAATCGCCACACTGTCTTCCACAATCGTTGAACCAATTTACACTCCCACCAATAGTGTAAAAGCCTTCCTATTTCTCTGCATCCTCTCAACATTTGTTGTTTCCTGACTTTTTAATGATCGCCATTCTAACAGGCATGAGATGGTATATCTCATTGTGGTTTTGATTTGCAATTCTCTAATGACCAGGGATGATGTATATTCCACGAGTATACACCATGGAATACTATGCGGCCATAAAAAAGGATGAGTTCCTGTCCTTTGCAGGGACATGGACGAAGCCGGAGACCATCATTTTCAGCAAACTAACACAAGAACAGAAAACCAAACACCGTATGTTCTCACTCATAAGTGGGAGTTGAACAATGAGAACACATGGACACAGGAAGGGGAACATCACACACTGGGGCCTGTCGGGAGGTGGGGGGCTGGGGGAGGGATAGCATTAGAAGAAATACCTAATGCAAATGACGAGTTGATGGATGCAGCAAACCACTATAGCACATGTACCCCAGACCTTAAAGTATAATAAAAAAACAAAAACAAAATAAAGAAATATCTTTTATTGAGGTGAAATTCATACAGCCTTAAAATCAACTGTTTCAAAGTGGACAATTTGGGGGCAGTTAGTCCGTTCACAGTGTTGTACAACCACCACCTCTGTCTAGGTTGAGAATATTTTCATTATCTCAAAGAGAGATCTATTCTCATGAGCAGTTACTCCTCATTCCCCGTTCTTTATCCTCTGGTAACCACGATGCCACTTTGAGTCTATGGATTTACCTGTTCTGGACATGTCATGTATATTGTGTGTGCTTGGGTGTGTCTGGCATCTTTCACTGAACATGAAGTTTTTCAAAGGCTCATCCACGCCATAGCAGCTGCCAGTGCTCCATTCTTTTTCCTGACTGCATAATATTCCACTGTGTGCATGGGCCACATTCTGTTTATCCATTCATGCACGGATGTACCCTTGGGCTATCTCTGCCTTTTGACTATTGTGAATAATGCTGGTGGGACCATGTACCTGTTTGAGCTCCTGTTTTTAATTCTTTGGGGTCTGTACCTAGGAGTGAAGTTGCTGGGTCATATGGATGCTTTCTTTTTGAGGAACCACAAAACCATTTTCCATTAGAAGCATTATTATTATTATTTTTTTAGACTGAGTTTCACTCTTGTTGCCCAGGCTGGAGTGAAATGGTGCGATCTCGGCTCACTGCAACCTCCACCTCCCAGGTTCAAGCGATTCTCTTGCCTCAGCCTCCCGAGTAGCTGGGATGACAAGTGTGTGCCACTACAGCTGGCTAATTTTTGTATTTTTAGTAGAGACGGAGTTTCATCATGTAGGCCAGACTGGTCTCCAACACCTGACCTCAGGCGATCGCAAAGTGACCGCCTCGGCCTCCCAAAGTGCTGAGATTACAGGCATGTGCCACCACTCCCGGTTAATTTTTGTATTTTTAGTAGAGATGGGGTTTCATCATGTTGGCCAGGTTGGTCCCGAACTCCTGACCTCAGGCAATTCACCCGCCTTGGCCTCCCAAAGTGCTGGGATCACAGGAGTGACCCACTGCTCCTGGCCAACATACGCATTATTTTAAAATGTTGAAATCAGGCCTGGTGCGATGGCTCATGCCTGTAATTCCTGAACTGTGGGAGGCCAACAGGGGCAGATCACATGAGACCAGGAGTTGGAGACCAACCCGACCAACATGGAGAAACCCCATCTCTATTAGAAATATAAAATCAGTCGGGCGTGGTGGCAGGCGCCTGTAATCCCAGCTACTTGGGAGGCTGAGGCAGGAGAATCGCTTGAACCTGGGAGGCGGAGATTGTGATGAGCCGAGATCGTGCCACTGCGCTCCAGCCTGGGTGACACAGTGAGACTGTGTCTCAAAAAAAAAAAAAAGGCCGGGCACAGTGGCTCACGCCTGTAATCTCAGCACTTTGGGAGACAGGGGCAGGTGGATCACAAGGTCAGGAGATCAAGACCATCCTGGCTAACACTGTGAAACCCCATCTCTACTAAAAATACAAATAAAAATTGGCCGGGCATGATGGCGGGCGCCTTTAGTCCCAGCTACTCAGGAGGCTGAGGCAAGAGAAGGGTGTGAACCCGGGAGGTGGAGTTTGCATTGAGCCAAGATCGCGCCACTGCGCTCTAGCCTGGGGGACAGAGCGAGACTCCATCTCAAAAAAAAAAAAAAAAAAAAAAAAAAAGTTGAGATGCTGGAAAAGGATGAGTTCCCGGCTCCTGTGTCTCACACTTTGATGTGCACCTGCCACGTTGATGCATCCTTTGTGAGTGTGATGCTTGGCCTTTTGGTTCCTTTGTCCTGCATGGTTTTTGAGGCATTTCCTTACTTGTTTTGTCGACACAGAGGAAGACACAGAAACCCCCCTTGCAGCTCAACAGGACACAAAAAAGAAATAGCATCAGGGAAGCTTGACTCCCAGGGGTTTACGTCCCCTGGGGAGCCCCGGAAAACTCAGGAAGTCCTCAGACTGTCACAGAAGTAGATGAAGAGTTTGGAGGGATGGAGCAGAGCCTGAAGGCCTGGGAGATCCCGGTAGCCATCTGAGCCACCACGGCAGGGACGTCTTGTGTGTCACGTTCTCTGTACACGGCTGCTTCCAACTCCAGGTTCCTTTCCATCGTCTGTCAACTCTGCCCTTGGCTTCAAAATGCAAACAGCCCAGCCAGGCACAGTGGCTCACCCCTGTCATCCCAGCACTTTGGGAGGACGAGACCAGCGGATCACCTGAGGTCGGAAGTTCCAGACCAGCCTGACCAACAGGGAGAAACCCCGTCTCTACTAAAAATACAAAATTAGCCAGGTGCGGTGGCGGGCACCTGTCATCCCAGTTACTCGGAAGGCTGAGGCACTGAGGTTCTGAGAACACTGAGAACTGAGGTTCCACGCTTGAACCTGGAAGGTGGAGGCTTGCAGTGAGCCTAGATTGGACCACTGAACTCCACCCTGAGCAACAAGAACAAAACTGCATCTCAAACCAACCAACCAAATGCAAACAGCCTAGCTAAGGTGAGCTATGAAATGCAGACATTTATAATCAAGACACATGCATTTTTCTTTTTATTTCTATTGTATTTATTTCTTCTTTTTTTGAGACGGAGTCTCTCATTCTGTTGCCCAGGCAGTGGCGGGATCTTGGCTCACTGCAACCTCTGCCTCCTGGGTTCAAGTGGTTCTCCTGCCTCAGCCTCCTGAGTAGCTGGGGTTACAGGCACCCACCATCATGTCCAGGTAATTTTTGTATTTTTACTCAGGACAGGGTTTTGCCATGTTGGCCAGGCTGGTCTTGAACTACTGATCTCATGATCCACTCACCTCGACCTCCCAAAGTGCTGGGATGACAGGCATGAGCCACCACGCCTGGCCTATTTCTTGTAGTTTGAGATGGAGTCTTGCTCTGTCGCCCTGGCTGGAGTGTAGTGACATGATCTTGGCTCACTGCAACCTCTGCCTCCTGGGTCCAAGTGATTCTGATTCTCCTGCCTCAGCCTCTGAGTAGCTGGGGATACAGGCACCTGCCACTACGTCCAGCTAATTTTTGTATTTTTACTAGAGACAGGGTTTTGCCATGTTGGCCAGGCTGGTCTCGAACTCTTGACCTTGTGATTCATCCACTTTGACCTCCCAAAGTGCTGGGATTATAGGCATAAGCCACCAAGCCTGGCTTATTTCTTCTTTTTTGAGACACAGTCTCGTTCTGTCGCCCAGGCTGGAGTGCAGTGCTGTGATCTTGGCTCACTGCAACCCCTGCCTCCTGGATTCAAGCGATTCCCCTGCCTCATCCTCCCAAGTACCTGGGGTTACAGACACCCACCATCACACCGCCTAACTTTTGTATTTTTACTACAGACGGGGTTTTGTGATGTGGGCCAGGCTGGTCTTGAACTCCTGACCTGAGGTGATCTCCCTGCCTTGCCCTCATAAAGTGCTGAGATTACAGGCACCTGCCACCATCACCGGTTAATTTTTGTATTTTTAGTAGAAGCGGGGTTTCCGCATGTTGCCCAGGCCGGTCTCGAACTCCTGACCTCAAGGGATCCACCCACCTCAGCCTCCCAAAGTGCTGGGATGACAGGCATGAGCTACCGCACTCGGCCAATATATGCATTTTTACTTAAAAAACAAAAAGTCGAAATGCTGAAATCAGCGTCCATTCCCATGACCTCCTGGATGAGAAGTCACAGGTAGAAAAAGGATGGGAGATGCAAATCACGCACAAAACCGTCAACCACAACCACACAAAAAATGTGCTGTCACGTCCCCAGAGCAGCCTGAACACAAATCGGAGCATCTGGGGTTCCTGGAATCTGGACTCGGATGCACGGCCACATTTTCCCTGCTAGCAAATGACAATGGTATCCTGCAGAGTGGAAAACATGAGCGAGGAGGGCCGTCCCCGGCTGTTTAAAATCGGAATGGCCATGTGCCAGGAGGACAGGATACATTTTTTTTGTGGAGAGCAGCCAGAGTTCAAGTGTAATAACCCAGTAATTATCCTGCTGGGGGAAGCCAGGATCGTCGGGGGAGTGGAGCAAAGAGCGGAGATGGTATCGATGGTGATACAAACGCTGGCGTTTTCGTGAACAGCCTGCCTCACCCACGGGACCCTCTTCTTGCATTCGGCTGAGGGGATAATTACAAATAATGAGAAGCGTCTGCTCTCAATGCATTGAAGCCTGTGGCGTTTGCTAAAGGAAGGGAGGAGTGTGAAAAATATGTATTTTACTATGAATGAAACAAAGTAAGATTTCAGGACAAAAGAGACCAGCCAAGAAAGGGAGAATGTTAATCCTTGTCCCAGACCCTTTTATAACCGTTCTCCTGGCTCCAATAATTAATGTATTTGATTTGGCTCAAAGAGACAAGGGTTAACATTTAAAAAAAAAAAAAAAAAAAAGTCTTGCTAAGATCCGAGAAGAAAATGACTGGAGAAGGAATTTACAGTCATCAAAGGGGGATACATTTGTCCATGGCACATATGAAGTCAAAACAAAAATTCACATCAGAAACTCACAGCCTCTGGCCGGGTGCGGTGCCTCACACCTGTCATCCCAGCACTTTGGGAGGCCGAGGCGGGTGGATAGCCTGAGGTCAGGAGTTCAACACCAGCCTGGCCAACATGCTGAAACCCCATGTCTACTAAAAATACAAAAATTAGCCAGGTTGGTGGCTCACGCCTATAATCCCAGCACTTTGGGAGGCCAAGGCAGGTGGATCACCTGAGGTCGGGAGTTCGAGACCAGCCTGGCCAACATGGTGAAACCCCATCTCTACAAAAAATACAAAAATTAGCCAGCTGTGGTGGCAGGTGCCTGTAATCCCAGCTACTGGGGAGGCTGAGGCAGGAGACTCGCTTGAACCCAGGAGGCAGAGGTTGCCGTGAGCTGAGATCACACCACTGCACTCCAGCCTGGGAGACAGAGCAAGACAGCGTCTCTCCAAAAAAAAAAAAAAAAAAAAAAAAAAAAGCAAATCATGGACTAAATGACTTCTCTGAATCCAGGTACATTTGGATTTTTCTTGGAACGAAGCAAGTGAACCTTTTCAGACTATTTCTGAACTCGGGCGTGTCTGCTTGCTGTGTGTTTCTGGGCTCCTTGCTTTCTCTCCCTTTTCTCCACCTCTTCCCTACATTTAAACAATGGGATTTCCCCCATAGCCGTCACAGTGTCACTCCTTGTTCCTAAAACTTTAGCCGTCACCTCATCTGAAATTTCTTTTTTTTTTTTTTAGATGGAGTCTTGCTGTGTTGCCCAGGCTGGAGTGCGATGGTGCGATCTCAGCTCACTGCAACCTCCGCCTCCCGGGTTCCAGCGATTCTCCTGCCTCAGCCTCCCAAGTAGCTGGGATGACAGGAGTGAGCCACCACACCCAGGTAAGTCTTTATATTTTTGATAGAGATGGGGTTTCACCATGTTGGCCAGGCTGGTCTTGAACTCCCGACCTCAGGTGATCTGCCGGCCTCGGCCTCCCAAAGTGCTGGGATGACAGGCAGGATCCACCACGCCTGGCTGTCATCTTAAATTTCTTACAGGAAAAAAAAAAAAATCACAATGTATTGTCACAGGAAACTACTTCTCACCTTGCCAACTTTCAATTTTGCAGTGCAATAAACAAAGGCAACTTTCAGAGCAGACAGTGACAAAGTATTAATTATATCTTGCAGAAATCCACGTCTCTTGCACATGAAAGCTGCCTTGTCTATCATTGGAGGGCAAAACCGTGAGGAAAAGAATTGCTTTCCATGGCTGAGCTTCTACTCAATGCTGGGTGTTTAAAACATGGTGTGGACTCAGCGGCTGTGAACAGGCCTGAGACATCGTGTGAGGAAGGTAGGTTTCCAGGCTCCTGGCCAAAAGCAGACTGTATAGAACTTGTCACAAAATGCAAAACTGTAATATAAACATCTCCAAGACACTTAGAAAGTAGCAATGGACATATTCGCTGATGAGGAGGGAAAACAAGCATAAAGGTATTCTCAGCCTTCCGGGTGTGTGAGAAGTCGGCCGTTCTGACCCCTCTGATGGCTAAATTTTCATTACCGGGTAAGAAAAGAGGGGCCCCTGGAGATTCTATCCTGCCACCGACTGACTGAGGACCAAGTTCTTTATGTGTATTTATTTATTTGTTTATTTATTTTGAGACGGAGTCTTGCTCTGTCGGCAGGCTGGAGCGCAGTGGTGCGATCTCGGCTCACCGTAACCTCCACCTCCCGGGTTCAAGCGATTCTCCTGCCTCAGCCTCCCGAGTAGCTGGGATTACAGGCACCCACCACCACGCCCGGCTAATTTTTGTATTTTTAGTAGAGACGGGGTTTCACTGTGTGGGTCAGGCTGGTCTCGATCTCCTGGCCTCGTGATCTGCCTGCCTTGGCCTCCCAAAGTGCCGGGATGACAGGCGTGAGCCACCTCCCCCAGCTTTCTTAATGAGCTGTGAAAAATCAGTGGTTCTAAGAATAAGACCAGGATGTATTATTTACGTAAATAAAGATTTATGATTTTCATGTTTATTAAAACTTTTTTTCTATTTAAATAAAGGATGGAAAAAGCTGTGCACAGGTCAGGGGTCTCTGCTGGCTGTAGTTTTGTATCTGCTGGGGCAGGGTGACCTCCCAGGCGGTCTTCCAGCTTTTCTGTCTTCTTTTCTCCAACACAATTGACCTGTTCTCACCCTTTCCACGTGCTCACCTACCCTTATCCTCATCGTCTTGTGCAAGAACCCTGATGAACTGTGAGACCCTTTTTTTTTTTTTTTTAAGACAGAGTCTTGCTCTGTCGCCCAGGCTGGAGTGCAGTGGTGCGATCTTGGCTCACCGCAATCTCTGCCTCCCGGGTTCAAGCAATTCTTCTGCCTCAGCCTCCCAAGTAGCTGGGACTACAGGCACCTGCCACCACGCCCGGCTAATTTTTGTATTTTTAGTAGAGACAGGGTTTCAGCATGTTGGCCAGGCTGGTCTGCAAATCCTGACCTCAGCTGATCCACCCTCCTCGGCCTCCCAAAGTGCTGGTTTTACAGGCGTGAGCCACCGCACCTGGTCCCCCTGTGAGACTCGTAAGACCCAACTGAACTGTGAGGCTCTTAAGACCACCCCACCCCGTAAAGTGAGTATCCTACTGGAACAGTTGGGTTTAGAGCTACCCTCTGAAATTTCCACTTCTGTACTAAGTAGTTTTTGATACTCACTCCTAGACAAATTGTCAAACGCCACCAGCATCCCCCCTCGCTCTCTCTTTTTTTTCAATCAAATTCCAATGTCAAAGACATTACGAGGAACAATAGTATCAGGGAAAGAATCAGTTCTTGGCGTCTGGTCTCAAAAGCCGGCAGGGCCATTGTGTTTAAGCGCAGGGATTCTGAAGATCGTGCTGGCATGCCCGTGCGAACTTCTTCTCCTTGTATGAGCTGGTATACACTGAAGCATTGTCTGGGTAGAGAAAGGTCACTTACTGTATCAGAGGGCATCGAAAACAAACAAGCACAATCAATAAAGAACAGAAAAGGCCCCCGCTATTTTATCTATTTATATGCTCCAGCTCCTATCAGGTCAGGACTTAATCTTTTAATATAGACCACCAATTTCTTAAAAAACAGCATGGAAAACTAGTATTTTTTTCATAAAGTTTTTTATTTAAAAAACTGGATGAAAGACTACTTTTTTTTTTTTTTTTTTGAGATGAAGTTTCAGTCTTGTTGCCCAGGCTGGAGTGTAACGGCACAATCTTGGCTCACCGCAACCTCCGCCTCCCAAGTTCAAGTGATTCTCCTGCCTCGGCCTCCCAAGTAGCTGGGGGGGTTACAGGTGCCCGCCACCACACCCGGCTAATTTTGTGCTTTTGGTAGAGACGGGGTTTCACCATGTTGGTCAGGCTGGTGTCGAACTCCCGACCTCAGGTGATCCACCTGCCTCAGCCTCCCAAAGGGCTGGGATGACAGGCGTGAGCCACTGCACCCGGCAGAAAAACTAATATTTTTAAAGATCCTTAATTAAGCCACAGAATTGCAAGAAAGCACCCAGGCATATTCATTAATTTGGTCAGCAGGTTGTTCAACAAATGCAGATTTATTTCCCACTGATTGACTGATAAGACGGTAGATAAAGTAGATAAAGAATCGATAACCTCTGGGCTGAAGAAGTCCACAGTTCTAAAGGGATTCTGCAATTCATTCTCTAATTTCAAATAAGTGTGGTTTAAATCATCTCAGATGGTTGGTTCTTACAGGTGTTCAAATTTCAAGGGTTTCATAAACTGCTGAAGTTATTGTGGTTTTATGTCCCAGTGTTGGCGGTGACTAAAAATAAGAACTAAATACGTTTAAGGGATGTGAGTTTAAAAATAGAATACTACAACAATTTAAAATGGGCCGGGCGCGGTGGCTCACACCTGTAATCCTAACGCTTTGGGAGTCCAAGGTGGGTGGATTACCTGAGATCAGGAGTTCGAGACCAGCCTGGCCAACATGGTGAAACCCTGTCTCTACTAAAAATACAAAAATTAGCTGGGCGTGGTGGCAGGCACCTGTAGCCCCAGCCACTTGGGAGGCTGAGGCAAGAGAATCACTTGAACCCAGGAGGTGGAGGTTACAGTGAGCAGAGATTGCAGCACTGCACTCCAGCCTGGGTGACAGTGTGAGACTCCATCTGAAAAAAGAAAACAAAAAATTAAAAATGGCCAGTGACAGCCAGGCGCGGTGGCTCACACCTGTAAAACCAGCACTTTGGGAGGCCGAGGTGGGTGGATCACGAGGTCAGGAGATCGAGACCATCCTGGCTAACACGGTGAAACCCCGTCTCTACTAAAAAATACAAAAAACTAGCCGGGCGAGGTGGCGGCGCCTGTAGTCCCAGCTACTCGGGAGGCTGAGGCAGGAGAATGGCGTGAACCCGGGAGGTGGAGCTTGCAGTGAGCTGAGATCGCCACTGCACTCCAGTCTGAGTGACAGAACGAGACTCTGTCCCAACTCTGTGGAAGGAAGGAAGGAGGGAGGGAAGGAGAGAGGGAGGGAGGAAGGAAAGGAAGGAAGGAAAGGAAGGAAAGGAAAGGAAAGGAAGGAAAGGAAGGAAAGGAAGGAAGGAAGGAAGGAAGGTTCTGTTTCCAAAAAAAAAAGAAACAGGAAGGAAGGAAGGAAAATTCTGTTTCCAAAAGAAAGAAAAAGAAACAGGAACAAGAAGGAAGGAAGGAAGGAGGAAAGGAAGGAAGGAAGGAAACTGTCTCAAAAAGAAAGAGAAAGAAAGAAAGAAAGAAGAGATAAAGAGAGAGAAGGAAGGAGGGAAGGAAGGAAGAAAGGGAAGGAAGAAGGAAGGAGGGAGGGAGGGAAGGAAGGAAGGAAGGAAGGAAGGAAGGAAGGAAGGAAGGAAGGAAAATTCTGTTTCCAAAAGAAAGAAAAAGAAAGAAACAGGAACAAGAAGGAAGGAACGAAGGAAGGAAACTGTGTCAAAAAGAAAGAAAGGAGAAAAGAAAGGGGAAGGGGAAGGGGAAGGGGAAGGGGAGGGAAAAGACAAGACAAGACATAAGCCATTGCGACCGCAGAACATCATTCACCTTTCATGAGGTGAAGGCGAACACCCGTTCCCTTTGTCTCCCGATTTCAGTTCCCAAGGTCATAGCTTGAAGTCCCTGGAAGGAATTATTTCTCTGCTGAGCCCTTTCCTCAGAAACTTGAGTAAAGCCAGGAATATCAGTTGCAGGTTTTCACATGTCTCCAGTAAACTGTGTGGAAGGGAAGGCATTTTCCACATGGATTCTTTTTCGGTGAAGATAAAGATGCTGTCAGAGACTGGTGGAAAATAAGAATAACTTTTAGAGAGAGAAAAGATTTTTGGTGATGCTAGCCTAAACCTTTTTCTTCTAATTCCCTTTTGCAAAACAAAGAGCAGATGGGCCCAAAAACCTATTGGGGGAAAAAAAGCGCATGGGTATTTTATAGAGAAATCAGCAAATGAAGAGGAGTACATACATGGAAAAGATTGAATTTGTTCCTGCTCTTGACAAGTAGGTAGAAATATTGAATAATTGTTAGGATTGTTGAGGACTATAATAAGAATGACAAGAACATTCTGAGCACTTACTAAGAACCAAGCCCTGTGTCCAATTCTTGATTTAAAACCATTCATTTTATTTTCCCGGAAAACCAGAAAGTTAATACAGGTTGAGGATCTTTTATCTGAAATGCCTGGGACTGGAAGTGTTGCAAACATTTTATTTTTTCAGATTTTGTTATATTTGTATATTTAATGAGATATCTTGGGATCGGGCTCTTGTTTAAATGCAAAATTTGTTTATGTTTCATGGGCATCTTTTTCTTTCTTTTTTCTTTTGAGATAGAGTCTTGCTCTGTCCCCCAGGCTGGAGTGCAGTGGCACGATCTCAGCTCACTGCAACCTCCGCCTCCTAGGTTTAAGGGATTCTCCTACCTCAGCCTCCCAGTAGCTGGGATGACAGGTGCATGCCGCCACACCCGGCTAATTTTTTTGAATTTTTAGTGGAGACAGGGTTTCACCATGTTGGTCAGGCTGGTCTCGAACCCCTGACCTCAAATGATTCACCTGCTTCGGCCTCCCAAAGTGCTGGAATTACAAGCATGCGCCACCACGCCCAGCCTCATAAGCATCTTATACAGATGACCTGAACATATTTTTATACATTTTAACAATTTTGTGCGTATAACAAAGTTTTGACTGCATTTTGACTGTGACTTTGCACATAAGGTCAAGAGTTCCCTGTCCTTCGTCAACGAACAAAGAGTCCTCCCAACACATACCACCTTAGTATCGTTGTAATTTTCCACTTGTGGCACCGCACTGGTGCTCAAATAGTTTCAGGTTTTGGAGCATTTCAGGTTTTGGACTTCCAGATGAGGAACGGTCAACCTATATTATCATTCCTGCATTTTATAGAAGAGGGAACTAGGGGCCAGGTGTGGTGGCTCACGCCTGTCATCCCAGTACTTTGGGAGGCCGAGGCGGGTGGATCACGAGGTCAAGAGATCAAGACCATCCTGGCGAACACGGTGAAACCCCGTCTCTACTAAAAGTACAAAAATGAGCCGGGCATGGTGGCGGGCGCCTGTAGTCCCAGCTACTTGGGAAGCTGAGACAGGAGCATCACTTGAACCTGGGAGACGGAGGTTGCAGTGAGCTGAGATCACGCCACTGCACTCCAGCCTGGGCGACAGAGCAAGACTCCATCTCGAACAGAAGAAGAAGAAAGAAGAAGAAAGAAGAAAAAAGAAGGGGAAGGGGAAGAAGAAGGGGAAGAAGAAAGAAGGGGAAGAAGAAGAAGAAGAAGAAGAAAGAAGAAAGAAGAAGGAGAAGAAGAAGAAGGAAGAAGAAGGAAGAAGAAGGAAGAAGGAAGGAAGAAGAAGGAAGAAGAAGAAAGAAGGAAGAAGAAGGAAGAAGGAAGAAGAAAGAAGGAAGAAGAAGAAGAGGAAGAGAAGAAAAGAAACTTGAAAGAGTGTGTGAACGGAGTCTCGTTCCTTTCATGACTTTTTAAGATACATGGAAGATTCAAACACAAGGAGTCTCACCTTAGATACCGATACCTCCTGCCATCCATAAGCTCAAGCAATAGAGACAGACCCTTCTCCCAGTTCTCAGCCTCCATCTGCTGAGGGCTGCGTAGTGTCTGCTGAGGGCTTGCTCTATCTCTGCTTCAGAGATGGTGCTTTCTTGGTGTTCTCACATGGCAGAGGGGCAGAAGGAGCCAGCATAATCTCCCAAGCTCATGCATGAGGGCAGTCATCCTACCTCCTGATGGCCCACACTTCCTAATACCCATTATCTGGGGGGTTAAGTTCCGGCACGTGAATTTGGCAGAGGCACCATCATCCAGACTATAGCCATGTTCTTGTGCCTGATTCCAAGTCTGGGGCACATGCGTCTGACTAATGGGAGCTACGTCATAGGCCAGTACCTTAGAAGACTGCCATTTGTCCTTCTCGGGAGGAGTCAGGAAGTTCTTCACCATGCAGGACTCTTCCAGTGGGATTTCTCCAGACTCAGGCATGCTGTCTCATGCTAGACCGCTAGGACCGGAAAAAAAGGAGGATGGCTCACACCGTCACTAACTGGACAGAGGGGAGGGAGCAACCAGGGATGCCCGTTGGGTTTGAAATCTGTTTACGTCTCTACTGCAAAGCAAGGAAAGATGAATCGCACCAGCACCAATGACGAAAGGAGATTCTGGACGACAGGATCTCATTTTCTGAGGCGCTCCTGCTGCATCCCGATATTTCTACTACACTGTGTTTACCTCACTTCTCATAAGGCATTCCCAAGGGAGAAGCCACTGTTGTTGCTAGAGATACATTTATCGAAAAGACAGAGCAAACCCACAACAGGCCAAAGCAAACTTTCCAGAGTCTGAAAATCATGATGCTGGTGAGAGGCAGAGAATGCATCGTTTCCACTTCAGATCTGCTTTTCTGATAGTTGCTATGACAATGACGGTTTCATTGCATGGTTTCAGAACGCTATGGTTGGCATGTTTGTACCCCTCCATACCTCGTGCTGAAGTTTCATCACCAATGCTGAAAGTGGGGAGTAATGGGAGGTGTTTGGGTCACAGGAGTGGATTCCTCATGCACAGATTAGTGTTCATCCTTGAGAGTGTCTCTCTTATGAGTTCCCATGAAAGCTGGCTGTTCCAAAGAGCCTGGACGCTCCCCACTCTCTCTCTTGCGTCCTGTCTCTACATGTGGCCTCTGCACACACGGCTCCCCTTCCTCTCTGTGTCCCCACCCAAATCTCATCTTCCAGCTCCCATCATTCCCATGGGGTTGTGGGAGGGATCCAATGGGAGATGACTGAATTATGGGGGCGAGTCTTCCTCATGTTTTTCTCATGATAACGGATGGGTCTCACGAGATCTGCTGCCATCCATGTAAAACGTGACTTGCTCCTCCTTGCCTTCCACCATGATTGTGAGGCTTCCCTGGACATGTGGACCTGTAAGTCCAGAACAACCTCAGTCTCAGGTATGGCTTTATCAGCAGCGTGAAAACAGACGAATACACTCTCTCGCTCTGAGTGGAAGCAGCCCGAGGCCCTTACCAGATGCAAATGTCCAATCTTGAACTTTCCAGCCAGCAGAATCATAAGCCAAATAAACCTCTTTTCTTTATAAATTATCCAGCCTCAGAGATTCCTTCACAGCAACACAAAACAGACGCAGCCAGAGAGTACGCAGGGAGCAAGTGAATTAGGTCCGAGTGACACGGGGCTCCTAGAAACTGGGGATTTACCACACACCTGAGTGGAGGTAATGGTTGGAGATTAGCCTGAACACCCAGAAAGTCTGTCCTGTCAGGATAAAACCTCCCCTCCTGGAAGCTCAGTCTTGATGTAAATGACACGCGATGTGTCCCAGACACTGGATGCACATGAAAATGGCCTGGGGGTTAACATTAGCCCGTGCTTTGCGGTGAGATCCACGCAGGTTGGAGTCAGTGCCTAGCCGGTATACGACTCCTGCCTGACCTTGCAGAGGAGGCTGATCTCCAATCTCCGACTTTCCGTTTGTGAGGATTCAATCTGGTAGGCACAGTTCAAGAGGCATCAGCGGTTCTCATGATAAAAGGGAATGATAATATGTACGTCTACAATAGAAGACATGGGAGCCAGGAATGGTGGGATTCTTACACTAACCCAATTGAACATTCTCAGGAAAGTGCATCAGACATGTTTACTGCTGCCTCTGCAGATTGTGAGTTCTCAAAACACGTTACCTGATGCTCTTCCTTGAACACACTCTTTCTTAGAAACTCCTTGCATATAGGCCGGGTGCGGTGGCTCACGCCTGTCATCCCAGCACTTTGGAAGGCTGAGGTGGGTGGATCACCTGAGGTCAGGGGTTGGAGACTAGCCTGACCAATATGGTAAAACCCCGTCTCTACTAAAAATGCAAAAATTGGCCAGGCGTGGTGGCGGCGCCTGTAGTCTCAGCTACTCAGGAGGCTGAGGCAAGAGAATCCCTTGAACCCGGGAGGCGGAGGTTGCAGTGAGCCAAGATTGCACCACTGCACTCCAGCCTGGGTGACAGAGCGAGATTCTGTCTCAAACAACAACATCAAAGACACAAACAAAACCTCTTTGCATAGAAGCCTGTGATGGAAGGCAGACCCCGTGGGCAGCCATCATCTCCTCCCCAACAGCAGGCTGAAAGCTGTCACTTTGATGGCAAGGGGAGAACTCCAATGATCACATTGTCCAAAAAGGCTCCAACTGAAGTCTCAGTAAGGTTGGCTATAGGAAGCGCTATCTGCTGTAATAAGTTATCATTTATCGGGCTGAAACAACATCAGTATATGGTCCTACAGTTCTAGAGGTCAGAACTGTAACAAAGAGCCTCCCTAGGCTAAAATCACAGTGTCAGCAGGCAGTGTCTCTTCTGGAGGTTCTATGGGAGAAGCTGTTCCTTTGCGTTGTGCAGCTTTCAGAGCCGTATTCCTTTCATTTCTTGGCCTGTCGCCCGTTCCTCCGTCTTCAAAGCCAGCAACATCGTACCTCGTTTTAGTCCTGACATCGTGTACTCTCTTGCTAGTCCACTCTCCCTCTGCCTCCTTCTTAGAAACATGCTGATGATGACATGGAGGATCCACGTCAATAATCCAATATCATCCTCCCATCTCAAGATCATTAACTGAACTGCATCTTTAAAGTCCGTTACCATATAATGTAACCCTATTCATGCTTTATTGCTGTTGTTTGTTGGCTTATCTGTTTTTGAGATGAAGTCTTGCTCTGTCGCCCAAGCTGGAGTGCAGTGGCATGATCTCGGCTCACTGCAACCTCCACTTCGCAGGTTCAAGCGATTCTCCTGCCTTGGCATCCTGAGTGGCCAGGATTACAGGCTCGCACCACCACAGCCGGCTAATTTTCTTTTTTCCTTTTTTTTTTTGAGATGGAGTCTTGCTCTGTTGCCCAGGCTGGAGTGCAGTGGTGCAATCTCGAATCGCTGCAAACTCTGCCTCCTGGGTTCACGTCATTCTCCTGCCTCAGCCTCCTGGGTAGCTCGGACTGCAGGCACCTGCCACCACGCCCGGCTAATTTTTTTTTTTTGTATTTTTAGTAGACAGGGTTTCACTGTGTTAGCCAGGACGGTCTCGAGCTCCTGACCTTGTGATCCACCCACCTCGGCTTCCAAAGTGCTGGGATTACAGGCGTGAGCCACCGTGCCCGGCCAATTTGTATATTTTTAGTAGAGACGTGGTGTTGCCATGTGGGCCAGGCTGGTCTTGAACTCCTGACCTCAGGTGATCCACCCACCTCAGCCTCATTACAGGCTATTCATGGGTTTTAAGCATAAGGACCTGTAAACGACTGGGGGCTGTAATTCAGCATGCCACAGAATTATTTTGTGGATGCACTCTGGCTACAATTCCAAGAAGGCAGCATGAGAAATGGCATAGCCACCTTCCATCAGGGAGCTGACGGGCAGAGCCCAGCCCGGGGCATCCTACTGGCAGGGGAGCTGTTGTGTTAGTTTCTGACCGATCAACGTAAGGGACACAGCTTCCTCTGCACACACCGAGCGGCGCATGCTTAAGCATGTCATTAGGAGACCCGGGAGATCACAGCACCAGCTTAGCCAAATGAGGTTTCGGCAACGAGAGTCTGGTGCCAACACGATGGGTATTATTTAAGATTTTTAATCAAGCAGGAGAAATAAAGAGAACTGGGAAGGAGGAATAAAGTGCTGAAAAACATCTGCTCTTAAGCAATTTCATTTAAAGGAGAAAGAAACGGAGGCTCAAACCGAAGATGAATATTGACAATGATGTTTTTTGTTTCTTGTTTTGAGACGGAATCTTGCGCTGCTGCCCAGGCTGGAGTGCAATGGCACAATCTTGGTTCACTGCAACCTCCGCCTCCCGGGTTCAAACGCTTCTCCTGCCTCAGCCTCCTGAGTAGCTGGGACTAGAGGCGCCTGCCACTACACTCAGCTAATTTTTGTATTTTTAGTAGAGACGGGGTTTCACCATATTGGCCAGGCTGGTCTCGAACTCCTGACCTCGTGATCTGCCTGCCTCGGCCTCCCAAAGTGCTGGGATGACAGGTGTGAGCCACCATAAGCGGAAAAAGTCACAGGGAAACTCTGGTTTATTTACATTATGAATAAAAAATTTTACATTGGTGAATTGATTAAACGTATCAGCAAAAGACTAAAGAAAGATATTTTCTGGAAGCATTTGCAAGGGTTGGGTAAGTCACGTGGTCACGGAGCCGCGTTTAAAGCACCTGCTCCTTGGAAACCTCTGACCTGAGTGTATCTTGAGGGATTTTCCAGGATGGGGTTCAGGGAAGTATATGAAGGATCCAAACATCATTTGGCTTTAAAAAAATCATTATGAAGAATTCAAAATACACAAACAATAGTCAAAGAGTAAAAGCAAACCCTCATGGAAAAAAAGAAAAAAAATTGTCTCTATTTGAAGACGATATAATTGTCTTGATAGAAAATCTCAAATAATCTGGAAAAAAACTTTCTAGAACTAATAAATGAGCTCAATAAGTTCACAGGATACAAGATACATGTATAAAAATCCATTGTATTTCTATACAGTGACAATGAACAAGGGGAAACCAAAATACAAAATATTATACTATTTTAGGCCAGGTGTGGTGGCTCACGCCTGTAATCCCAGCACTTTGGGAGGCTGAGGCGAGTGGATCATCTGAGTTCAGCAGTTTGAGACCAGCCTGGCCAACATGGTGAAACCCAATCTCTACAGAAAATACAAAAAAATTAGCTGGGTGAGGTCGCAGGTGCTTGTAGTCCCAGCTACTTGGGAGGGTAAGGCAGGAGAATCACTTGAACCTGGGAGGCGGAGGTTGCAGAGAGCCGAGATCGTGTCATTGTATTCCAGCCTGGGCTACAGAGTGAGACTCTGTTTCAAAGAAAAAACAAACTATTTTAAATTGCTCCAAAGAGAATAAGATACTTATATATAAATCTCACCAAGCATATGTAGTTCTGCATGATAAAAATTATAAAATTCTCATGAAAAACATCAAAGAAGACCCAAACAAAGGAAAGGTATAGTAGGTTCATGGAGCACATTCACTACAGTAAAGATGTCCGTTCTCAATAAACTGATTTACAGAGTTAACAAAATTCAGGCTGGATGCAGTGGCTCACGCCTGCAATCCCAGCACTTTGGGAGGCTGAGGCAGGCGGATCACCTGAGGTCAAGAGTTTGAGACCAGCCTGGCCAACACGATGAAACCACGTCTCTAATAAAAATACAAAAATTACCTGGGTGTCGTGGAAGGCGCCTGTAATTCCAGCTACTTGGGAGGCTGAGGCAGAAATAATTGCTTGAACTTGGGAGGTGGAGGTTGCAGTGAGCTAAGACTGCGCCACTAAACTCCAGCCTGGGCGACAGAGCGAGAATCCGTCTCAAGAAACAAACAAACAAACAAAATTCATATAAAAATCCAAGCATTTAAAAAATATACCTTGAAATTTTTTTTAAATATACGTAGAAAAGATTATTGTAACATGTATAAAGCAATGAAAAAGCGAGTCGAAACCATTTTGAGAAAGAATTAAGTGAGAGAGATCACACACGTTTTGGGCTTATTATATTGCTGTGATAAAATGGAGAGAGTATGGCACGGAACAAAGATAAGACACATAAATAAATGGAACAGCATAGAGAACCCAGAAACAGGTACCTAGAATTATGTCCGACTAGTTTTTAACAATGGAGCAAAAGTAATTTAATGGAGGAGGAATATCCGTTTCACTGAAATTTCTGGAGCAAGGAGACACAGTGAGCAACGTCAAAAAATGAATCGCAACCTCAACCTGCTAGCTTTGATACAAATTAACTCAAAATAGATCATGGACTTCCACGTAAATCACAAAACCATGGCGTGCTGTGGCTTCTATAATCTCAAAAAAAAAATGATGAATTGCATTTAACGATGGTGTTTTCTACAGGAGGCCAAGGGACTATGACGATTCTCTTTTTTTCTTTTCTTTTCTTTTGTTTTTGAGATGGAGTCACGCTCTGTCGCCCAGGCTGGAGTGCTGTGGTGTGATCTCGGGTCACTGCAACCTCCATCTCCTGGATTCAAGCGATTCTCCTGCCTCAGCCTTCCGAGTATCTCGGACTACAGTCACCCACCACCACGCCTGGCTAATTTTTTTTTTTTTTTTGTATTTTTAGTAGAGACGGGGTTTCACCGTATTGGCCAGGCTGGTCTTGAACTCCTGACCTTGTGATCCATCCGCCTTGACCTCCCAAAGTGTTGGGATTACAGGTGTGGGCCACCGCGCCCGGCCAACAAGTCTTTTTTCCATGGTCAAAATCAAAATCTAAATTGCAAAATTCAAATAAAGCAATTTTATGGCTTATAAGGTGCTTACATAGGCCTGGTGTTTTCCAGTGAGGGAGGAAAAGCCACACAAAAAAGAAATACTCTGAAGAAAGCGAAAAGACAAGACACAGAATGTGAGAAACTAGTGGAAAGAGAATATATTTCCTAAAGGACTTGTGGCCAACATTTAGGAAGCATACTGCACTCCAGCCTGGGAGACAAAGCGAGACTCCATCTCATAAATAAATAAATAAAAAGAAGGATGAGAAAAAGAGACACTAGGGATTTCAAGAGGAGTGTGGATAGAGAGTGGTGAGGTTTCAAAAACTACTTATTGCGTGCTATGCTCACTACCTGGGTGATGGGATTATTAGGAGCCCACACCTCAGCATCACACAATAGACCTGTGTCACACACCTGCGCACGTACCCCTTCATCTAAAATTTAAAAATAGGTCAGGTGCAGTGGCTCACGTCTGTCATCCCAGGACTTTGGGAGGCTGAGGCAGGAGGATTACTTGAGCCCAGGAGCTCGAGACCAGGCTGAGCAAGATACGGGAGACTCCATTGCTGCGAAAATATGTATATTTTTAAATTAGCTGGGTGTGGTGGTGCGCGCCTGTATTCCCAGCTACTTGGGACGCCAAGGCAGGAGAATTGCTTGAGCTCAGGAGTTGAAGGCTGCAGTGAGCTATGATCACGCCACTGCACTCCAGCCTGGGTGACAGAGCAAGACCTTGTCTCAGAATTAATCAATTAAATTTTAACATAAAATACAAAACATCTATTATATAACCATTTTAAAAAGTTAAACAATCTCGGCTGGGTGCGGTGGCTCACGCCTGTAATCCCAGCACTTTGGGAGGCCAGGGCAGGCAGATCACAAGGTCAGGAGATCAAGACCATCCTAGCTAACACGGTGAAACCCCGTCTCTACTAAAAAAACACAAAAAATTAGCCGGGCGAGGTGGCGGGTGCCTGAAGTCCCAGCTACTCGGGAGGCTGACGCAGCAGATGGCATGATCGCGGGAAGCGGAGCTTGCAGTGAGCTGAGATCACACCACTGCACTCCAGCCTGGGTGACTGACAGAGCGAGACTCTGTCTCAAAAAAAAAAAAAAAAAGTTAAACAATCTCTAAAAAAGAAGTTGTAATTTTCTATATGTATACCTGTAGAAATAAATACATATATATTTCTTATGTGTCTGTGTATATATAAAATATATTTTTATAATAAATCTATATTATATAAACATAATATATGTAATATAATATAAATATATGTAATACATATGTATTATATTTAATATAAATATATATAAAATATATAATATATATTATATATTTAATATATAATATATTTAAATATATATATTTTTATAATAAATCTATTATATAAACATATAATATATGTAATATAAATATATGTATTACAAATATATATTACGTATATAAAATATATATATATATAATATGTATATTTAATATATAATATATTTAAATATATATATTTTTATAATAAATCTATTATATAAACATATAATATATGTAATATAAATATATGTATTACAAATATATATTACGTATATAAAATATATATGTAATATGTATATTTAATATACATATATAAAATATATAATATATATTATATATTTAATATATAACATTTAATATATAACATAAAATATATAATATATAATATATAATATGTAATATATAATATATGTAATATCATTATATAATACATAAGTATACAATACATATGTAATATAAGTATATAATACATATGTACATAATATACATTTTATAGTTAATATATGAATATATGTTAAACATATATTTTATATATTTGTAATATTTACATATAATATACACACAGCAAATACATATTTTTATATTTTATATTATGAATATAAAATAGGTATAATATATTTTGTATTTTATATTACGTATATATATGCTATGCCAACTCTAACGGGTACCTTCTTTAATCATATTTTTTGGTCCTGTTTTGCAGTTCCATCTGGACTTGGAGCTGCCCTTTCGAAAAGCCACAGTTGCTGTGTTCAGTCTGGTGAATGTCACATCCTGACTAAATTCTCAAAAGGAAGGGATGAAACTCAGGGGCATGTACCTGGGTCACCCGGAGAACCAGCAATGGGGACCATCTGTGGCTGGTTGCCTTTGTACGTGTGTAGATATGCACACATAGCATGTACATTGCTCACAACCCAGGTTTTTGGACATCAGTGTAACTGACCTGCTGGCTGGCATATGGTGAGGGATGCCCGCCGGAACACACCAGGGAAAGGATAAGAAAAGTTAGCAGAGCAAGGAGCTATTTCAGTCCTGGTTCACGGTCCACCACCACGTGGCTCCATTTTAATGCATCACGCGCCTCACCCTCCCAGATGCTGAATTCACCTCCAACATCACACTCTTCACGGAGACGTTTAGCAGACATTATCTGAGGGCTCCGTGCCGGGTAGACCTTGGTCACTGAGCAGGGATGATGTTCTCTCAGGGAAAGACAGATGCAGAAGGCAGGGGAAGGACCTAAATCCCAGGGGAGTCAGCCACTAAGAATTCAGCATGTGGCCAAGTCGCTCAAACCAATTGTTCTTGTTGAGCCTCTCTCTTGAATCAGTGGATGGTTCCTGGAACTGGAAGGAAAGGGAAGACAGCCAGAAGCTATGGTGTATGTGTGTGTGGCTGGGCAGGGAAAGGAGAGAGGTGGAGAGAAGGAGGGAAGAAGAAGGAAGAGGAGAGGGGAGGAGGAGGAGAAGGAGAGGGGAGGAAGAAAGAGGAGGAGAAGAAGGAGAGGGGAGGAGGAGGAGGAGTAAAAAGAGAAGTGGGAGGAGAGGGTAGAAGGAGGAGGAGGAGAGGTGAGGAGGAAGAGAAGAGGAGAGGAGGAGGAGGAGGAGGGGAGGAGGACAAGGAAAGGAGACAAGGAGGAGGAGAAAGGAGGACAAGGAGGAGAAGGGAGCAGGAGGAGGAGAGGGGAGGAGGAGAGGAAAGGAGGAGGAGAGGGGAAGAGGAGGAAGAGGAGGAGGAGGAGAGGGAAGGAGGAAGAGGAGAGGGTAGAAGGGAGGGAGGAGGAGGACAAGGACAGACAGTGGGAGGAGGAGAAATAGAAGTAAATGAAGAAGGAGAATAAGAAAAGATGAAAAAGGAGAGGGAGTAGAAGGAAAAGGAGAAGGAGGAAGAGGACAAGGAGTATCAAATGGTACAATTTCTAAAATCCAATCTGAGCAAGGCTAGCCCTTCTCCAAAGGAAATCGCCAAGTAAGCAGTAACAAGTAAAATAAAAGAAAGGACAGTCTTTAGGAGACAATCCTAGTTGGTCAGATTTTTTTTTTAGGAAGCTTAATTTCTATTGGATACAGTTTCATCTTTATAGCTCACTGATTATGGAAAAGCTTATGGAATAATATGATAATTACCAAACAACAAAATCACTAAACAGTTGTAGACTTTTACTACACAATAAATGACAAAACCAAAAACCAAAAAAAAGAAAAAAAAAAAAAAAAGAGGGGAATATTTAAAACTCAGTTGCGTTTCCTCCGAGGCACGGCTTTTATACCAAGTTGGGATCTGAACGGCACCGGCCAGACTGTTTTGTTTCAAGCACTGCGGGCACATTGTTCACTGGATGGAAGGAAAAGCTCAGCACCAAATACTTTATTTGAAGTCTCTGAAAGCTTCCTCAATGATGAGATGAAACTTGCTAAAGCTTTCTCGCTGTGGGGAGACAACGACGACAGCTCCAATGACAGGGCTTCTGCAGCCAGGGCGTTACGGCTGTCTGAAACAAGCAAGAGAGGCGTGCATACATTAATCCAAGGATGTGTCCCAGCCAGTAATTAGCCACCGCTTGCAGTGAAAAGCAGGGAGTCGAGAGCTTGTGTCACAGAATATACAATTTCCTCATGATGCCCCACAAAAAGCTATCTCCATTCAGACGGTTCCTACGTGGTTGTGCCAATCATAACAAGAACCAAGATCTACAAACAAAAGAAAGAGAGAAGAAAGGAAGGAAGGAAGGAAGGAAGGAAGGAAGGAAGGAAGGAAGGAAGGAAGGAAGGAAGGAAGGAAGGAAGGAAGGAGGGAAGGAGGGAAGGAAGGGAGGAAGGAGGGAAGGAAGGGAAGGAAGGGAGGAAGGGAAGGAAGGGAGGAAGGAAGGAAGGAAGGAAGGGGGAGGAAGGAAGGAAGGAAGGAAGGGGGAGGAAGGAAGGAAGGAGACAGGGAAGGAGGGAAGGAGTGAGAGAGGAGGGGAAAGGAAGGAAGAAAGGAGAAAGGAAGGAAGGAGAAAGGAAGGAAGGAGAAAGAAAGGAAGGAAGAAGGAAGGAAGAAAGGAAGGGAGGGAGGGAGGAAGGAAGAAAGGAAGAAAGAAAGAAGAAAGGAAGAAAACAAGGAAGGAAGGGAGGAAGGAAGGAAGGAAGGGAGGAAGGGAGGAAGGAAGGAAGGGAGGGAGGAAGGGAGGGAGGAAGGGAGGGAGGAAAGAAGGAAGGAAGGAGGGAGGAAGTCTTTCTTCTTGTGAGTAAATGCCGTATCCCAGATACTCCCTTTGTTGGCCAACTCCATTGTTAGTTTATCTAAAAAATTAATGGGAATGAAGTAATCAACATAATTGGTCTTGTCTCCTATGTGATATGCCCATGGTTTAACTATTTTTGTGTGTGTGTGTGTGAGACGGACTCTCACTCTGTCGCCCAGGCTGGAATGCAGTGGTGTGATCTCAGCTCACTGTAACCTCTGCCTCCTGGGTTCAAGCAATTCCCTTGCCTCAGCCTCCCAAGTAGTTGGGACTACAAGTGCCCACCACCATGCCTGGCTAATTTTTTTGTATTTTAGTAGAGATGGGGTTTCACTGTGTTAGCCAGGATGGTCTTGATCTCCTGACCTCGTGATCCACCCACCTCGGCCTCCCAAAGTGCTGGGATTACAGGTGCGTGCCACCGCGCCCAGCCAATTTAACTATTTTAAAAAATAATTTGAAGGCTGCCTCCTGGCAGAATTTCCTCTTGCTCTGTGGACGTCAGATTTTGTTCTTTTCATGTCTTCGACTGATTAGGTGAGGCCCACCCACATTATGGAGAGAGGATCATCTTGACTCAAAGTCACGGATTTAAATATCAACCCCATCCAAAAACACATTCACAGAAACATCCAGAATAATGTTTGCCCATACATCTGGGCACGGTGACCCAGACAAGGAGACACATAAAATTAACCATCACAAATATTATTACTTAAATGAAATGCTTACAAAGAAAAGGAAGAGGAAATATAAAGCAAGGGATTAGAAGTAAACACGGGGTATATTCATGAAAGCAGCTGGGCAGAGAAGGGGCTGATATAAATGGGAAACAACATCAGAGCAAACTCGTGGAAGACAGGGGAGTCTGGCATGCTTGTGGACCAAGAGTAAGAGCTTAAGAGAGATCTATTGAATATCTTCCTCTCCTGTCAACCCGAAGCCAGTGACTGCTGGGGTTTGAAGGCAGAAATCCCATACGAATACCTAGAAGTCCACTGTTGTGCCAAGTTTTACCTCTGCTTTGGGGACACTGCCTTCAGAATACTCTAACTTGTCCTTACAACTCTGGTTCAAGCATAGATCATTGATCCAAGCTAGTATGAAGTATCAATGTGTGTGCACATAGGCATGTGTGTTACCAGGAAACAACCCAGTAGGAATGACAGCACCACAGCCATAACGTACATTAAAATGTAGACCTCACAGTGTTATCAGGATCAGCTTTTTTCAAGAGACCATGGGCTTCATTCATTCAAAAAGCACAATTGCATGGTAGACATTACCTTGCCTGCTCATTTATTTCTACATACCTAGCTTCTCACACTGAAGATATGCACACTAAACATTGGTCAAACAAAAATGAGTGGATAAATGACTAACCAATTTGTTTCATCCTCCCTACAAGACAAGTACTGGTCATTTTACATGGTGCCCAAAACTGACTCTAGTGTGTGCTTTTAAGCCCTATTTAATAAGACCAACCAGGCCAGGCACAGTGGCTCACGCCCGTCATCCCAGTACTTTGGTAGGCCAGGGCGAGCAGATCACCTGAGGTTGGGAGTTCGAGACCCGCCTGACCAACATGGAGAAACCCTGTTTCTACTAAAAATACAAAATCAGCTGGGTGTCGTGGCACATGCCTGTAGGAGAAACGGCTGAACCCAGGAGGCGGAGGTTGCAGTGAGCTGAGATTGCGCCATTGCACTTAAGCCTGGGCAACAAGAGCAAAACTCCGCCTCCAAAATAAATAAATAAATAAATAAAAATAAGACCAATCAAAAGAGATCTTGTATGAATGGTCCAAAACTAAAGTGTGCATGATTTTATTTTCCAAGTCAAATGGGCCTCAGAGCTTAGCAGAAAGTATCATCATCATCACCATCATCATCCTCATCACCATCACCATCCTCACCATCATCATCCTCACCATCATCTCCATTACCTCTCCCATTATCATCACTACCACCATCATTATCATCATCATCACCATCATCATCTCCATTATCACCACCACCACCATCATTGCCATCGTCACCATCATCATCACCATCATCATCTCCATTATCATCATCACCATCCTCACCAACATCATCATCCTCACCGTCATCATCCTCATCACCATTATCTCCATTACCTCTCCAATTATCATCATCATCACTACCACCATCATTATCATCATCACCATCATCATCTCCATTATCACCACCATCACCATCATCATCTTCATTACCTCTCCCATCATGATCACCATCCTCACCATCATCATCCTCACCGTCATCATCCTCATCACCATTATCTCCATTACCTCTCCCATCATCATCATCATCATCACCACTACCACCATCATTATCATCATCATTACCATCATCATCTCCATTATCACCACCACCACCATCATCACCATCATCTTCATTACCTCTCCCATCATCATCACCATCCTCACCATCATCATCCTCATCACCATCATCTCCATTACCTCTCCCATTATCATCATCACTACCACCATCATTATCATCACCATCATCTCCATTATCATCACCATCCTCACCAACATCATCATCCTCACCATCATCAACCCTCATCACCATTATCTCCATTACCTCTCCAATTATCATCATCATCAATACCACCATCATCATCACCACCATCACCATCATCATCTTCATTACCTCTCCCATCATCATCACCATCCTCACCATCATCATCATCCTCACCGTCATCATCCTCATCACCATTATCTCCATTACCTCTCCCATCATCATCATCATAATCATCACTACCACCATTATCATCATCATCATTACCATCATCATCTCCATTATCACTCCCCACCACTATCATCACCATCATCATCTTCATTACCTCTCCCGTCATCATCATCACCATCCTCACCATCATCCTCACCATCATCATCATCCTCATCACCATCATCTCCATTATCACTACCACCATCATTATCATCACCATCATCTCCATTACCTCTCCCATTATCATCATCACTACCACCATCATTATTGTCATCATCACCATCATCATCTCCATTATCATCACCATCATCATCTCCATTATCACCACCACCACCATCATCACCATTGTCATCATCATCACCATCATCTCCATTACCTCTTCCATCATCATCATCGTCACCATCATCCTCACCACCATCATCTCCATCACCTCTTCCATCATCATTGTCATCACTACCACCATCATTATCATCATCATCACCATCATCTCCATTATCACCACCATCACCATCATCACCATCGTCACCATCATCACCATCATCTTCATTACCTCTCCCATCATCATCACCATCACCATCTTCATTACCTCTCCCAATGTCATCACTACCACCATTATCATCATCATCATTACCATCATCATCACCATCATCTCCATTATCACTCCCCACCACTATCATCACCATCATCATCTTCATTACCTCTCCGTCATCATCATCACCCTCCTCGCCATCATCCTCACCATCATCATCCTCATCACCATTATCTCCATTACCTCTCCCATTATCATCATCATCACTACCACCATCATTATCATCATCATCTCCATTACCTCCCATTATCATCATCACTACCACCATCATTATTGTCATCATCACCATCATCATCTCCATTATCATCACCATCATCATCTCCATTATCACCACCACCACCATCATCACCATCATCATCATCACCATCATCTCCATTACCTCTTCCATCATCATCATCATCACCATCATCCTCACCATCATCTCCATCACCTCTTCCATCATCATTGTCATCACTACCACCATCATTATCATCATCATCACCATCATCTCCATTATCACCACCATCACCATCATCACCATCATCACCATCATCACCATCATCATCATCACCATCACCATCATCATCACCATCACCATCATCACCATCATCACCATCATCATCATCATCACCATCATCACCATCATCACCACCATCACCATCATCATCACCATCATCATCTCCACTATCACCACCCCATCATCATTACCATCACCATCATCATCGTCATCATTATGATCATTATCATCACCATCATCATCTTAACATGCCACTGTCATTATCACACCAACACCAGCATCATCATCATTGTCATCATCATTACTACAATGTTGATAATCAGCTATAAGACTCTGAATCCCACAAGACGAGTCAACAGTGCTGCCACTGGGACATCTGAGAACAATATGCCCTGGAAGGATTTTCTCCCTTTCTTTTTAAATCCCAGAATGGCAGTGGTTTGACTGATGTTCTCTTTTGGACTATGAAGCATCTTCTGTGACCTTGAAACAACTTAGAGTGATGACTCTTTGAGAGACACCACCACCTAAGTGACCTTATAACAAATTGGTCTGGTTCAAGAGTCCTAAATCATTTTAAATGCCGCTTCAGTGCCTGTACACTCATTTGTTGTGCTGTCACTCTGGTTTCTTGGGAATAAATTAACAAAAACAGAATTGGAGATTGTCTCTTTCTGTCTTCATTTCCCTTCAGAAAGCATCATTTTTTCCCCCCACTGGAAGAACTTGTTGTCCAGAACAAGTGTAGGCATAGAAATGCTAATTTTTGTTACTTCACCTTTCTGGGAAAATAAGGGGGAGTGGAGCCATCTGTGGTTATGGCCATCTCTTGGCCAATACGTTGGTTTTGAAATAAACTGATTTTGAATTAGATGTGCAGTGTGCATCTGTGAGATTGAAGTTAGACGTGTGTGTAGGAGAGGGAAGCCCACAAAGCTGTGAAGATACAGTAGGAAGAAGGGCTCTATGAGAAAATGTAAAACAATGGCATTTGTTTGGATCAGATACAGCTATGTCTGAGTGGACTAAAGATACAAATCTGCTCACGGCCGCAGCAGATGTCACTCCTGGGCCCCCTGGATAAGCAACAGAAAGTCAAAGGTGGCAAATCTATCAAGCCTTTCTGAGCTTCTATGATGGACGGTTGGGTCCTCGGCCATCAGTGAGGATTGGCAGGGTCTTCTCAGCAATATAAGAGTTTGAATCCAAGCCTCCATGAATTTGGGAGGACAGCCCAGCTGGAAGCTGTGACTCAACAAGGCCAGCCTGAGACTCCACAAGCTCAAATAATTGTTCAGGCAGATAAATGCCATTAGGCTGCCAAGGTGACGTGGTAAGGTGTTTGTCAAGGTAGCTGGAGCCTGGTGACAGAAAGTTAGGGTGGAAAACTTCAGAAATCCAGGCAGGAAAACTTCAGGCATATGGATAAGCCATCCATCCATCCACCTGCCATTCACCCATTCATTCACTTATGCACATATCCATCCATCCATCCATCCAACCATCCATCCCTTTATTCATCCACCTACCATCCACCCATCTATCCAGCCAGCCAGCCAGCCAGCAACCCATCCATCTGCCTATCCATCCATCCACTTATCCATCCACTCATGCACATATCCACCATCCATTTATCCAACTATCCACCCATTTATCCATCTATCCACTCATCCATCTGTCTATCCATCCTTCCTTCCATTCAACATGCATACATAATGTGTCAGAAACTTCCTTGTCCTTGGGGACACAGGGCATCAAGATACGGTCCAGTTAACAGAACTCCAAGCTCCAGGTCAGAGTTGGAGCTTCAAGAACAAAGAAACTTCTTTCTTTCTTCTTGGGAACAGAAAGGAGCATAAGTTTAGTAATTCAGACACAAGTCCTCACTTAACAAGACAAGTAGACCACAAAAGGCAGAGCTCAACTTAGCATCCATTGATAAGTACCAAGACACCCCGTTCTCAGGTAGACTTCTGAGAGCAAGGACATCATTCTACCCTCTCCACAAAAGTATTGGTACAAGAAGGGCTTTCTCCATGGCTAGCTGAAGAGGTCCCCAGCTCAAGTTCAGATTGATCTAGGAAGAGTCCTGAAAATGACCCTGTCAGTGGAGATTCTGGGAAGGGGCAGTGAAGGACTCTTCAGGAAACGGTAAGGACCAAGAAAAAGAACATGAAATCCAAGGATGAAAGTTAAAGACAAAATGCAGAAGCGAGGTTGAACTTGAGTAGAAGCCGGAATGAGGGCAGCATTTGCATTGATGGAGGGAAGAGAAAACTATCCTAGGCAGATGGTATACCAGAAACACAAGGCAACTATTATTCATGAAGGTCTTGCTTGAGGAACAGTATGGACTCCAGAGCAGGTACAAGACACGTGGCAGGTCGCGGTGGATGAGTGATCTGTCTCCCCCCCCGCCCCACGAAACGAAGGCTAGAAGGTCATGAACAGATGGCCAAGGGCTTGGCTTGTAGGCAATGAGAGTGGTGAAGGCATGGAGGAATGCAGGATTGCTTAGGGCATAGAGCCCAGTGGGGGTCCAG
Organism: Erythrocebus patas; assembly: GCA_023783455.1. Taxonomy (NCBI): domain Eukaryota; kingdom Metazoa; phylum Chordata; class Mammalia; order Primates; family Cercopithecidae; genus Erythrocebus; species Erythrocebus patas. Next base: position 1,086,121 of record JAKFHT010001313.1, on the reverse strand, counting down.
TGGGAGAGGCTGGAGAAAGGATAGACCTAGAATCCAGTGGGAGAGGCTGAAAGAATGGAAACCAGTTGTAACACCATTGCTCTAATTGAGCTTTGGAAAGAACTTCACGTAGTAGGCGGGTGACAATGCAGAAACGAGGGCGTAAGAGAAATTTTGAAAGAAGGCACGTGAGATAAGAAATCATTGTGGAAAACAGTGTGACGATTCTTCAAAGAACTAAAAAGTGAACTACCATTCAACCAAGCAATCCCATTACCAGACATACACCCAAAAGAAAATCATTTTATTGTAAAGACACATGCAAGTGTGTGTTCACTGCAGCACCATTCACACTAGGAAAGACATGAAATCAACCTAAATTCCCATCAGTGGTGGACTGAATGAAGAAAATGTAGTACACATATACCATGGAATACTATGCAGCCATAAAAAGAAAGAGATCATGTCCTTTGCAGGAACATGGATGGAGCTGGACACTATTATCTCAAGACAGATAGATAGATAGATAGATAGATAGATAGATAGATAGATAGATAGATAGATAGATAGATATGATAGATAGATACATAGATAGATAGATAGATAGATAGATAGATAGATAGATAGATAGATAGATAGATTAGATAGATAGATAGATAACCACATGAGCCTCTGAGGATATTGAGTTATATATGTAACTTAATTTATTAACATAAACAGCCATCATGTTATTAACTTATTAACATCCGTCATATGAATTATCTTCTAATTAGCACAGCGTCTCGACACACCCACAACGACACAGCGTGTCCTAACTATTGCAGGGAAGAAAATGGGAGGAGGGAGAGGATTAGAAAAAAATAACTAATGGGTACCAGGCTTAATACCTAGATGATGAAATAATCTGCACAACAAACTCTCATGACCCAAGTTTACCTACATAACAAACTTACATGTGTACCCCTGAACATAATAGAAAACTTAGAAGACACCTCATTTTCACAAGTGTTTTAAACTTGCTCCCCTCTTCATGGGTAGCAGTGCATATGTTCTTATCCTTTGTTTCTTTCGAAGAAATCAATGTGCTTCTAAGCCAGCATAAGCTGAGAGCCCATGTGGACAAGAGGAGGAGGTATTATAAGGAATTTTTTTTGTATAAACCAGAGAGAGGATAGAGAGAATTATTGTGTGAGGACACAAGACTTATCCACGAAGATGCGTTTAAGACAAATTTGAATTTCTACAGGAAACTCATCCCCTACCAGCCAAACGGATGGATTATGACAAAGCCTGTGATTGGCTCCAGACATCCATCAACTCTTTTTGAAACTTAGTTTTAATTTATTTCTGAAACAAAAAGAATGAGTAAAATGTTTCTCTAATACAATGTCCAAAATGGTGAGGCAAACTCCACCAGCAGAGAAAGCTGTTGGCCGTCATGCAACCTGTGCGGAGTTCATGAAATTAGCATGCAGAGGCTTCAGGGCTGTATTAGTCCATTTTCATGCTGCTGATAAAGACATGCCCGAGACTGGGTAATTTATAACGAAAAAGGGGTTTGACAGACTCACAATTTCAAATGGCTGAGAAGGCCTCAAAATCGTGGTGGAAGGCAACAGGCAGGTTTTACATGGTGGCAGGCAAGAGAGAATAAGAACCAAGTGAAACGGGAATCCCCTTATAAAACCATAAGATCTCGATGAGACTTATTCACTACCACGAGAACAGTATGGGGGAAACCGCCCCCATGATTCAATGACCTCCATTGGGTCCCCCACTTCCACCACACACGGGAATTATGGGAGCTACAATTCCAGATGAGATTTGGGTGGGGACACAGCCAAACCATATCAAGTGCAAACAACGTTTCTGACTTCTCTTGAGGGAAAAGATACTTTGAAGATTTGAGTAGTTGGGAGCCAACCACCATGATCTCCTGCCCTCTGAATTAACAGTGTAATCACAACCGCCATCTTTGAACAACAGTGTTACAGTTGAAAAGTTAGAGGAAAAATGTCTGACTTTCCTCTAGCTTTTCTCCCCCAACACTATTCAGATTTCTTTGCTTATAAATGGTTAAGTGGATGTGGATGAGGAGGTTGAGCTGGTTCTCACAGAGGAGTAGGGAGTCTGAAATGACTTTCAGTTTGGGAAAGGAAGAGAGAAATCACTTATACAGGTTTTTCAGGATCAAGCTTCAGGTAGGTGCATCCGTGCAGCATTCTCCCCCAAAGAACTTGATAGTACGAGAAATAAGCCTGCCTGTGAACTACACCACACATTGTGTCACCAAAAGCATGCAATTAAATGTTGAATGCAGACCAAGAGACTTTCTAGATCTAACGGAAGAGTTGAGGACTTTCTAGAACTGTCTAAGGGAAGAGTTGAGGACTTTCTAGAACTATCTAATGGAAGAGTTGAGGACTTTCTAGAACTATCTAATGGAAGAGTTGAGGACTTCCTAGAACTATCTAACGGAAGAGTTGAGGACTTTCTAGAACTAACGGAAGAGTTGAGGACTTTCTAGAACTGTCCAACGGGAGAGTTGAGGACTTTCTAGAACTAACAGAAGAGTTTATGACTTTCTAGAACTGTCCAACCTAAGAGTTGACAACTTTCTAGAACTGTCTAATGGAAAAGTTGACAACTTTCTAGAACTAATGGAAGAGTTGAGGACTTTCTAGAACTAACGGAAGAGTTGATGACTTTCTAGAACTGCCTAAGGGAAGAGTTGCAACTTTCTAGAACGGAAGAGTTGAGGACTTTCTAGAACTATCTAACGGAAGAGTTGAGGAAAACCCAAAACTCCCATCGAGGGACCTGGCTCCAGTCTCCTGGAGGTAGGCGAGAGCATGACTGTGATTTCATGAGTGGGAATCCAGTTAATTACACCCTTCTGGGTGTGTCAAGAGGCTGTGCTAATTAGAAGAGGATTCATATGATGCATGTTAATAAGTTACATATATAACTCAATAGCCTCAGAGGCTCATGTGATTATCTATCAATGTATCTATGTATCTATATATCACCTATCTATACACATAAATATATATGCATGCAATCAATATATGCACAAACCATATATTACATTATATCACAAGAATAAACTGTATATACATATGTTCATGTGTCATTTATATATATATATGTGTATATATATAAAAATATATGTGTGTGTGTGTGTATGTAATCACATGATCCTTAGAGGATTTTTCTTTTTTTGAAATGGAGTCTTGCTCTGTCACCCAGGCTGGAGTGCAGTGGCGCAATCTCGGCTCACTGCAACCTCTGCCTCCCGGGTTCAAGGGATTCTCCTGCCTCAGCCTCCCTAGTAGCGGGGATTACCAGAGTCTACCACCACTCCCAGCCAATTTTTGTATTTTTAGTAGAGACGGGGTTTCACCATGTTGGCCAGGCTGGTCTCGAACTCCTGACCTCAGGTGGTATGCCTGCCTCACCCTCCCAAAGTGCTGGAATTACAAGCATGAGCCACCACACCCAGCCCCTTTGAGGATATTGAGTTATTTTTACAATTCATTGATATTCTGCTGAGTGAATATTGTATTGTTTTATCTTGTATACATTTATTGATGTGGCATATGTATATGCCATTCCTTTTTTTTTTTTTTTTTTTTTTATTTGAGACGGAGTCTCACTCTGTCGCCCAGGCTGGAATGCAGTGGCACGATCTCGGCTCACTGCAATCTCCGCCTGCCGGGCTCACGCCATTCTCCTGCCTCAGCCTCCTGAGTAGCTGGGACCACAGGTGCCCGCCACTAGGCCTGGCTAAATTTTTTATTTTCAGTAGAGACGGGGTTTCACCGTGTTAGCCAGGATGGTCTCGATCTCCTGACCTTGTGATCCGCCTGCCTCAGCCTCCCAAAGTGCTGGGATAACAGGCGTGAGCCACCGCGCCCGGCCTATGCCATACTTTCCATGGCAAAAACCACAATTACTTTTGCACCAACCTGATGCCATTTATTTCACCTCAACCTCTATCGACACCGACTTCTCTGGTCACGTGTAGCTTCTCAGACAAATGTGTCTCCCCAGACAGCGTAGGACCACCTGGCTGGATGGCACCAAATTAGAGAGTAACATGTGGGTCAGAAGTTGGTCTCTCCTAAGCTAATGCAACAACTGATGCCTGTACTATCCTTATCAATCCGAGCTTGTAAGCCTCCAAAACTGAGGATTGCCTGCTGGTTTCTGGTGAATTTACGCCGATAATACTGTTTCGTGGGTGCAGCACACCAACATGGCACATGTATACCTACGTAACAAACCTGCACGTTGTGCACATGTACCCTAGAACTTAAAGTATAATAAAAAATTTTTTTAAAAAATGATCAGAATGAAACAAAACGGCAACAACAACAAAAACCCCAGAAACTCACTGAGGTAACACTATGTATACTCATCAGATATAGCACTCACTCAATTGTATATTTATCTCTATTTATATGAATATTGTATTTCTGGTCATACGATTTGTAGTAAAAATGATCCATTAAGTAAAAAAAAAAAAAAAAAAAAAACCATTTCGTGCAGGTTTCATGGCTTGGGAGCACTGCAGATTTCACGATATTGAATTGTTCCTTCTGACTGAGCTCTGATTGAGCTAACTGATGCTACATTTAATTTCAGGGTGGACTGAATCGAACAGGCTTACTAATAAGAGCAGGAGGCCAGGCGCGGTGGCTCACGCCTGTAATCTCAGCACTTTGGGAGGCCGAGGCGGGCGGATGACAAGGTCAGGAGATGGAGACTCTCCTGGCTAACACAGCGAAACCCCATCTCTACTAAAAATACAAAAAATTAGCCAGGTATGGTGGTGGATGCCTGTAGTCCCAGCTACTCCAGAGTCTGAGGCAGGAGAATCGCTTGAACCCAGGAGGCGGAGGTTGCAGTGAGCTAAGATGACGCCACTGCCCTCCAGCCTGGGTGACAGAGCAAGACTCTATCAAAAAAAAAAAAAAGAGGAAAGATATTCCTGACCAGGTCTGGAAACTGGAGATCAAAGCAAAATTATAATGGTGATGATAAATAAGTGGAAAACTGGTACACATTGACTTCGTGGTGAAAATTTCAAGCCAAGTTCATATTTATAGAGAAGATTGGCTGGGTGCGATAGTTCATGCTTGTAATCCCAGCACTTTGGAAACCTGAGGAGGGCAGATTGCTTGAACCCAGGAGTTCAAGGCCAGCCTGGGCAACACGGCGAGACCTCATCTCTACGAAAATTACATACATCAGCTGGACATGGTGGTGTGCACCATAGTCCCAGCTATTTGGGAGGCTTAGGTGGGAGGACGGCTTGAGCCTGGGAGATGGAGATCGCAGTGAGCCGAGATCACACCACTGCACTCCAGCCTGGATGACAGAGCAAGACCTTGTTTCAAAAAAATAAAAGGAAAGAAAAAAAATAAAAGATCTGTGGTCTTAAGAACAGTCCAGGGTCAGGCGCGGTGGCTCACGCCCGTAAACCTAGCACTTTGGGAGGCCGAGGCAGGCGGATCACGAGGTCAGAAGATCGAGACCATTCTGGCTAACATGGTGAAACCCCGTCTCTACTAGAAACACAAAAAATTAGCCGGGCGTGGCAGTGGGCACCTGTAGTCCCAGCTACTCGGGAGGCTGAGGCAGGAGAATGGCGTGAACCCGGGAGGCGGAGCTTGCAGTGAGCCAAGATCGCACCACTGCACTCCAGCCTGGGCCACAGAGCGAGACAAGAAGAAGGAAGAAGAAGGAAGAAGAAGGAAGAAGGAAGAAGGAGGAAGAAGGAAGAAGAAGGAAGAAGAAGGAAGAAGAAGGAAGAAGAAGGAAGAAGAAGGAAGAAGGAAGAAGGAAGAAGGAAGAAGAAGAAGAAGAAGGAGGAGGAGGAGGAGGAAGGAAGAAAGAAGAAAGAAGAAAGAAGAAAGGAGTTCATGGTGACAGATAAAGTTTCGACAGTTATTTGCACAGTGGAGAGTGAAAGATTTGAAGTCAAATGCATCATATCAGAGCTCATAGTTCCTGAGACCTTAGCACATATCAGACTTAGATGTGAGTGGGTTACATAAAGTCACTCACTCCGTCTTGAAGAAAACCCTCTGAGTTGAATACTGTGACCGTCGTAATCTACGGGTACAGACAGGTAGTCCACGGGGCAACGTGACTTGCCCAGGGTCACAGGCATGTCCTGGGGAGAATTCGAAATTTGAACACTAGGATATCAAGTGCAAAAGTGTACACTCTTCGTGTGGCCCAGCAGAGAGAGAAGGACCCAAGTAGGAAGAAATCCTGGCCTTTGGAGGGAGAAGAGATGGAGATCATAGGACCCAAGAGATCACAAGGCAGAGAAGGTAGAAGTGGCTCCAAGACTGAGGAGAGTCATGGCAGCCCAGACTAGGAGCTATAGGAGGATGGGGAAGTCAACAGAGAGTGCCCAAGAGAGACGGAGTGGGCGGCTGGCAGGAAGCATATCACAGAAGCATTCAGTCGTGCATCCTTGTGAGTAGAACACTTCCAAGTCAAGTTGCAGGAGACTGACTTAGAACTGAGTGGCGTGGAAAGGCAGGTGGGAGTGTCAAAAAATAAAACAAAATAAAGGCAATTTTCACTGGACAGTAAACCGCAGCTCTCGACATGGTTTTAGTTTGGAGCTTAGCGAGAACTGCTGGCTCTTTAGTAGAATGAGGTCATAGTACGAATTTCCAAGAAAGGTGTTAGGTTTCATCCTCTGGGTGTTGTGTTGCTTGTAAACAGTTAAAATATTTCTTTTCTAGGCCAGGAACAGTGGCTCACGCCTGTAATCCCAGCACTTTGGGAGGACGAGGCGGGTGGATCCCCTGAGGTCAGGAGTTTGTGACCAGCCTGACCAACATGACAAAACCCCGTTTCTACCAAAAATACGAAAGTTAGCTGGACGTGGTGGCGGGCGCCTGTAATCCCAGCTACTTGGGAGGCTGAGGCAGGGGAATGGTGTGAACCCGGGAGGCAGAGCTTGCAGTGACTCGAGATGGCGCCACTGCACTCCAGCCTGGGTGACAGAGCGAGACCCCATCTCAGAAATGAAATAAAATAAATGCAGTTTTCACTGGACAGTAAACTGCAACTATCGACGTGGTTTTAGCTTAGAGTTGAGCAAGAACTTCTGGCTCATCCGCATTAGGAGGTCGTAGTGTGAATTTCCAAGAGAGGCGTCAGGTTTCATGGCTCTGGGTGTTGCGTTGCTTGTGAACAGTTAAAAGATTTCTTTTCTTCCAGCTGTGTTGTGAATGCATCCCTAAAACAAAGCCACAGACTTCAACAAGAAATCCCACGCATGAGAATGATGTGTGTGAGCTTCTTCCAAACGCGTGGCAGAAACTGAACTTGCTCCGAGCTGCCAAAAATCTGACAAACAGCCCACTGTCAATCACCCGTCATGGGTTTCTCGTTGCTTTGCAGAGGCTCATTTTAGCTTTCGGGAAAATCTGCGGATCCCAAAATAAACGACTGCAATGGTGCGGTGGGCTGCGGTAGAGGGAAACAGAGCCATGTGGTTCAAAGGAGAAAGGGCATGAGTATGAGCTTAGCCACAGTGGGTTGCTGTAGAGGGAAATAGAGCCGCATGGTTCAAAGGAGAAAGGGCATGAGTATGAGCTTAGCCACAGTGGGTTGCTGTAGAGGGAAATAGAGCCGCATGGTTCAAAGGAGAAAGGGCATGAGTATGAGCTTAGCTGACTGGGCATGAGTACCAAGGAAACTAAGCTACCATAGCCTTCACAATGAAGAAGAAAATGCAGGCAATGCACTCTTGCTCTTAGAAACTGCAAAAAAAGAGGATTAGGTCTCTAAACTGTGTCAGGCACAGTCAGGATCGTAGACATCTCACTGGGTCTTAGGAATGATACCATGTGCCCATGGTTTGTCTAATTTTAACAACAGAGAGTTGAGTGCAAAGGTATATGAGATATCCATTCCTATTTCTTTTTTAGCTCACTTAAAAAAAAAAAAAAAAAAAGACCCAGGTAGAATCCATGCAGTAAAAAAATGAAGTCAATGAGGTGAATATCTGAAACTGGTGAATATTTCCAATTCCTGTCCTACTCGAAGAGGATACAAAACATCAAGGGGACAGACACTCAAATGATACCCTCAGATGTTGAGATTTTATGCGATGGCATCCCAGCTAGTGATTTTATATCTGACATCAGTCATGGCCCTAACAATACAGTTTAAAATCATTTTGGAAAAGTATTGAAGATGCCACAGTCTAATTCTCAAACTGGAAAATATTCAAAGAGACCCGTAGAGACCAAACTACATGCCAACTTTTCTTCCTCATTGTATGATCAGAATCACATTTTGTCTACCTTGACAGGGTGCCCTGCCATTTAATTTTTTTTAACTTTTTTTGGTTGGGGGGAGATAGAGTCTCATTCTGTCACCCAGGCTGGAGTGCAGTGGTGCAATCTCAGCTCACTGCAACCTCTGACTCCCAGGTTCAAGCGATTCTCCTGCCTCAGCCTCCCAAGTAGCTGGGATTACGGGCACCTGTCACCACGCCAGGCTAATTTTTGTATTTTTAGTAGAGATGGGGTTTCACCATATTGGCCAGGCTGGTCTCGAATGCTTGACTTCAAGTGACTCATCTTCCTCGGCCTCCCAAAGTGCTGGGATGACAGGCGTGAGCTGCCGCGCCAGGTCCAACATTTTAATGTTTTTTAGATCAGTTTGTAACTGCTCTTTTCAAATCTTGAATCCCCAAGTAGGTGTCACCTTTACCTTACCAGTTTTCATAAACTGTAAATCTCATAGACAATCCATCGTAACCAATATTTCTCCATCATTGTAGGAAGCAGATGATGATCTATCTACTGAGGTCACCTGGGGAGAGCGTGATTGACATAAACAGATAATCTCCCCCAGGCAGTCTGACCTCTCTCTCCATGGACTCTGGCAGATGGATCTCAATGACCACCTCCATGTCCACTAAGGCAAGTAAGTATGGATGAATGAATATGAATATCCCAAGAGGGAAAGCTGCTTTGGTGAATTTTATGTTCTATTGTCCAGCATCCAGTTAACAGGCAAAATACAGAATATTTCCATGGAGATACGGTACCCGCTTTTGCTTCCAACACACAAGATCTCTCTCAAGAAAGAGAGAATTTAGAGTGTTCTCTGTTCTTCAAAACGGACATTCCAACCTGAGCCATTTGAGAGAGAGAGTTCCACAGTAAGCGCTTTCTGTAAATATAAATGGGGCAGTTTCATGACGCATCTCTCCACTTATTTTCATCTGTGTGTTTAGGTGTCTCTTCTCTTCTCTGTCACCATGTTGCAAAGCAGAGCCTTTTCCATCTGGGTAAAATGGAGACCGCCCAGGGCAACTCCAAAGTGTCAGATTCTATTAGCCTTATCCAATAACCCCATGAGAAGGTCATTCATATTCATCAGCTATGCAGTTCAGTTTCTGGAAATTGTTAATGTACTCAAGATGCCAGCTTCCACATAGCCAACTGCCATCAGGAACCAGACAGTCAGAAGCAGAGGAGAAAAGTTATCAGATCTGGCAGGAGACTGTTACTGAGGCTAAAATTAGCCTTGGACGACTCACAGAAAAAACTAATTGCTTGTGACTGCTAGATTTCTGTCGGTGGCAAAGGTTCATTAGGACACAGGACACATCACACTCTGAGCATCTGCCAATTTATTTTCCGCACGGGGCATGGACATTTGGTTAGCCCTTCCCATGCGTGAGGCATGGTGACGAGAGAAGAACTAAAACGACATTCTCCTTCTGAAGGGATTGACATTCATGAATGAATAATACTTAAATCACCTAAGTATGAGGGACTCATGTCACGTCTGGAATAGAAGTACAATAGCTGGGTGCAGTGGCTCACATCTGTCATCCCAGCACTTTGGGAGGCCGAGGCGGGTGGATCACCTGAGGTCAGGAGTTCAAGACCAGCCTGGCTAACATGCTGAAATCCCGTTACTACTAAAAATACAAAAAATTAGCCGGGCGTGGTGGCGGGCACCTGTAATCCCAGCTACTCAGGAGGCTGAGGCAGGAGAATCTCTTGAACCTGGAGGTGGAGGTTGCAGTGAGCCAAGATCGCGCCACTGCACTCCAGCTTGGGTAACACGAGTGAAAACTCCATCTCAATAAAACCAACCAACCAACCAAACAAACAAAAAAAACCCCAAATAAACCCATAAAAAAAAGTTTGGAAAAAAAAAAAGAAGTACAATAAAGGAGGGTATTTCAGATGGGGGAATGATGTATATGGGGTTCAGAGGATCTTCAAAGAGCAAAATTTGGGTTGGAGCTTGAGTTCCTTTCCTGAACTTGCTATAACAAATTTATACAAAGTGGGTGGTTTACAACAATATACATATGTTGTCTCATAGTTCTGGAAGACAGAAGTCTCTGATCAAGATGTTGGGAGGCATGGTTCCTTATAAGGGTTGCAAGAGAGGAATTTGTCTCATGGCTATCTCCTGGCTTCTACTGGCCCCAGGTATTCCTTGGTGATATGCTTCGGCTGTGTCCCCACCCAAATCTCATCTTGAATTTCCACGTGTTGTGGGAGGGATTCGGTGAGAGGTCATTGAATGGGGGCAAGTCTTTTCTATGCTGTTCTCATGATAGTGAGTAAGTCTCATGAAATCTGATAGTTTCATAAGGCAGTGTTTCCCTGCACAAGCTCTCTCTTTGCCTACTGCCATCCATGTAAGATGTGACTTGCTCCTCCTTGCCTTCAGCCATGATTGTGAGACCTCCCCAGCCACGTAGAATTGTAAGTCCATTAAACCTCTCTTTCTTTTGTAGATTGCCCACTCTTGGGTATGTCTTTGTCAGCAGTGTGAAAACAGACTAATACACTTGGCTTGTAGACATATCACCCTGATTTCTGCTTTTCTCTCCAACACGACCTTCATTTTGTGTCTTTTCATCCGTCGGTTATAACAACACCTGTCATTGGAGGTCATACCCACCCTGTGGTCTCGTCTTGAGATCTTTTCCTTAATTGCATCTTCAAAGACCCTTTTCCATCATAAGGTCCCATTTCCCAGGGGATGAGAGTCTGCACCCGAATGCAGACCTTGGGCAGAGTACAATTGAAAGGGGAGAGAAAAGTAAATACAGCGACATTTAAACCCATCAATCCTTTTAATTCTCCTTGGATTTTGAGAGAAGTATGGCATTTTGAGCATCCAAAAGCTACAGAGAGACTTCATCAACAAATTTTAAGATTCTCATGCTTTTCATTATGTCCGAGACTTTTGAATATGTTCATGATTGGAGGATGACCAAAATGTTAAATCCTGCACTAACTGGTATTGACAACGTGTCCATGTCAAAATGATTCATTAGAAAGGCCAAGAATATCACTGTTTAGCAGGGAGAGATGGAAAGAAAAGGCTACCTAGAGAATGCTCATGAAAAATCAGTACAAGATAAAATTAAGATACCAAATGAAGAGTTGGCATGCTTATTGATGTTTCTTTCAGGTTTGATTTCTGCCTGGTTTACTACTCTGTCCTCCTCACTCACTGGGGAAATTAACTTTATAGGTTCTTCTCCTGTTCTTGCAGGTCTTTCTTTTCTTTTTTTATTGCTTTATTTTTTAAATTATATTTTTACTATATTTTTATATTATTTTTATTTTATTTTGTAATTTTATTTTATTTTTATTTTTTATTGAGACTGGGTCTCACACTGTCACCCAGGCTGGAGTGCAGTGGTGCAATCCCGGCTCACTGCAACCTCCGCCTCCCAGGTTCAAGCAGTTCTCCCGCCTCAGCCTCCTGAGTAGCTGGGATTACAGGCACCTGCCACCATATCCAGCTAATTTTTTGTATTTTTAGTAGAGACAGGGTTTCACCATGTTGGCCAGGCTGGTCTGGAACTGTTGACCTCGTGATTCACCCGCCTCGACCTCCCAAAGTGCTGGGATTACAGGCGTGAGCCACTGAGTCGGACCCTTTCTTTTCATTTCTGTCTATGTGGGGCATAACAACTGCCTGTTTAGAGATTCTCAACTCACTCTTTCCCTCGGTCCTGAGCCTCTGACTGTCTCCAAAAATGGCCTGAGCCTCGATTATATTCTGCTTCTCAGCTCTAAATAAATAGGTAACGGTGAAAGGATTGCAAGCCTGCAAAGAAAGGCTAACCATTGTCTAGTGGAACCCTCCTTTGCTGCACAGATGGAGAAATGCCTGCCATGAAGTGAGTTCTGTTCTGCAGAAACTTTTTTGGTCTTGAAAATGCAAGTTCTGTTGAGGAGGTTGAGGTGGGGGAGTCAAACAGGAGGTGTGAAGGAGCCGGACTTGGCAGCGAGTCTGGGTGCTGACAAGTGGAGACTCAGAGACGCCAACCTCACAGGTGATGAATTGCTGCTATTACTCTGCGGAAATTTGTGACTTTCTAAATCCAATTACCCAACCATGGAAAGTCCCCACCTTTTCTCTCTGACTTTGTCCCTGAGAGAAGGAGCTTTGCTGGATGGAGACAAACCTAGCAATGCCACGTGTGCTAGTGTTGGATTTTTGGATATTACTCTGCTTCAACTTGCCTGGTGGTTTCACGCTATTCTGATTCCTTTACAATGCAATGCTTTGTGAGAAGATGGCAGACACAAGGCAGATCCTTAGAATAAACTGCCGACGATATTAGCTTCTTATGCAATCAGCCAACACCCGGAACACGAAGCTTGCCCCCTGTTTTTGCCACAGCACAGGTTCAGAGCTTTAGGAGCTGGTGAAAAGTAATTCTGGTGGTGGCCATGGAGCCACTGGGCATGAGAGCTACAGGGGTGATATCACCCCAAAGAGATGAGTGTTGTTGAAACTGTTCCTGTTCCTCCATCTCACCTCTCCCTGTTTGTCTAAGCCAGACAAGGTTCACCTGTGCGTGAATCATCCTGTACCTGGGATTTGTACCTACTGGTCATCCACCTGGCAAAGTAACGCCGCTTAATGATGTTTCGTGGAAGAGTCCCACAATTCAACGTCAACGGTGAAACAGAGGCTGAAATGGTTCCTGGCACTGCTGGTTCAGAACTTTTGGAGGAGACCTGTTCCCAAGGAAAGGAGAATGAAGACGGCCTCATCAAAATTCCTGGACTCTAAGATATGCTTATGCAAAGCCAACCAACCCTCGCCTCCTGAGGCAGCAAATGCATCCTTAGGCCAGAGCTGTCTTGGGCAGAGGGAGGCTCTCTTCCAAGTCCCACACTGCAAGTAGCAAGGTGCATATAGACCGTGTGCCTCTCACAGAGTTGACATGTCTCAGTTCGCTGGTTAGAGATGATGAAAAAAAAAAAAAAAAACCCTTCAATTTACACAATTACAGTTTGGGTACGATTTCCATACACTGCCTTGAGTGTCTGTTAAGAAGTATTCTGGGCCGGGCGAGGTGGCTCACGCCTGTCATCCCAGCACTTTGGGAGGCTGAGGTGGGCAGATCACAAGGTCAGGAGTTCAAGACCAGCCTGACCAACATGATGAAACCCAGTCTCTACTAAAAGTATAAAAAATTAGCCAGGTGTGGTGGTGGGCACCTGTAATCCCAGCTACTCGGGAGGCCTGAGGCAGGAGAATCACTTGAACCTGGGAGGCGGAGGTTGTGGTGAGCTGAGATCGCGCCACTGTGCTCCAGCCTGGGCAGCAAGAGCGAAACTCTGTCTCAAGAAAAAAAAAAAGAAGAAAGAATGCAATGACAGGTGTTCTAAGAGTCAGAAGAGCAGACAGAGAAATAGAGGAGAAAGATATGTGGAGGTGAAGGCAGAGACTGGAGGGAGGCAGTCACAAGCCCAGGGACATCTGGAGCCGCTAGAAACTGAGAGAGGAAAGAAAGATCTTCCCCTACAGTCTCCTGAGGAAGCAGAGCCATGAGATCCCTTGATCTCAGACTCCGGGTCTCCAGAATGGGAAGAGGACAAATCTCTGTGGTTTTAAACACCTCAGTTTGTGGCTACTTGTTTTGGCGGCCTAGAAAACTCATCTAGCAGACGATGGTCTTTTCTCTCCAATATTTTCTCTATTTTACTGATTCAAGTCGTCACCTTGAAAGGAAAATATTTCCCTCCCTCCCTCCCTCCTTCCTTTCGTCTTTCTTTCATTTCTCTTTTCTTTTTTTCTCTTTCTTTTTTCTTTTCTTTCTTTTTCTTTCTCTATCTTTCCCTCCCTCCCTCCGTACCTCCCTTCCTTCCTTCCTTCCTTCCCTCCCTCTCTCTCTCTCTTTTTCTTTTTTTTCAAAGTCTTGCTCTGTCGCCCAGGCTGGAGTGCAATGGTGCAATCTCAGCTCACTGCAACCTCTGCCTCCTGGGTTCAAGTGATTCTCCTACCTCAGCCTCCCGAGTAGCTGGAATTACAGGCACGCACCACCATGCTTGGCTAATTTTAGTATTTTTAGTAGAGACAAGGTATCACCATGTTGGTCAGGCTGGTCTCGAACTGCTGACCTCAGGTGATCTGCCCACTTCGGCCTCCCAAAGTGCTGGGATGACAGGCACGAACCACCACGCCTGACCTGGGAAGCAGAGGTTGCAGTGAGCCAAGATTGTGCCATTGCACTCCAGCCTGGGCAACAAGAGTGAAACTCCATCTCAAAAACTAAAAAAGAAAAGAAAAGAGAAAGCAGATTAGGTCTCCGAACAGTTCACTCAAAGTCATGGGAGTTAGATGTAAGAACCCTACACCTGGGAGAGGGAGGATGTAAGGAAGACACCTTGGCACACTGGCCAGGGGCCATGTGTGTGCTGCAGTGTCCACAGCCTGTCCCCGCGACGCTGACTCACCACCTCCCCTCCCTTCCCCAAGGCTCTGGTTTGTCTTGACCACTCTCTCATGCTGCTCAACTTCTGCGCCTGTTGGTGGCTCAACCCCAGTGGGAAGCCGCTGCAGTTGTTTCTTGAGTCCCCTTTAACCAATGATTACAAGTTCTGTGGCTGAAACAGCAGCAATTTACTCTCTCCAAGTCTTGGAGAGATGAGATCAAGGCGTGGGCAGGGCTGTGCTCCCTCCAGAGGCTCCAGGGGAGGATCCTTCCTGCCTCTCCCAGCTCTTGGAGGCTCCAGGTGTCCCTGGACTTGTGGCCACATCACTCCAGTCTCTGTCTTTATCTCCACGTGGCCTTCTCCTCTGTGTCTGTGTCTCCTCTTCTGTCTCCTAGAAGGACACCTGTCATTCCATTTAGAGCTCACCTCCTCCAGGATGTTCTCATACTCAAGATCCTCAATTTGATTACATCTGCAAAGATGCCATTTCCAAATGAGGTCTTATTCACAGGTTCTAGGGGTTACGACACGAACATATCTTTTGGGCATCACCATTCAACCCATTGCAGTTGTGTTTGGCTCCTTCTGGAGGCTCTAGGGGAGGATCCTTCCTGCCTCTCTCAGCTTCTGGGGGCTCCAGGCATCCCTGGGCTTGTGGCCACATCACTCCAGTCTCTGCCTCCATCTCCACATTGATCTTCTCTTCTGTGTGAAATCTCCTTCTCCTTTCCTCCTATAAAGACCCCTTGAGACCAGGCATGGTGGCTCATGCCTGTAGTCCCAGCACTTTGGGAGGCTGAGACTGGCAGATCCTCTGAGCTCAGGAGATCGAGACCAGCCTGGCCAACATGGTAAAACCCCATCTCTACAAAAATACAAAAATTACCCAGGCATGATGGCGGGTGCCTGTAATCCCAGCTACTAGGGAGGCTGAGGCAGGAGAATTGCTTAAACCCAGGAGGTGGAGGCTGCAGTGAGCCAAGATCGTGCCATTTGCACTCCAACCTGGGAGACAGAGAGAGACTCTGTCTCAAAAAAAAAAAAAAAAAAAAGACGATTTTGATTATATGGAGTCCCCCTGGATAATCCAGTATAATCCCTCCATCTCAAGATTCTTAACCACACCTGCAAAGTGTGTGTTATCCTGTGAGGTCACAGATTAGTAGGCTCTGAGGATTAAGACCTTGATATCTTCAGGGCTCATTATTCAGCTCATTCTACTTGGTACAGGAAATTACCCTCAGAGCTGAGCAACTCATTTCTGCCAGGCAGCCTGGGCAGGAAGCTCAGAAAGATGAACTCTGTTTTTTCTCTCCGTGGAACGAAACTGCTATACTAGATCACAGACATCGTCTTTAACAACCAGAAAGGTTCACGGAACTGGGATTTGGTATCTCTGAGTGTTCTCCCTGAGGCATGTATGAGTGTAAAAAAGAGCGGCACGGCATGCATTGCCTTGTGTGTTTTGTGGCTCTAGTTTTCTTTAAAAACAGCTAGGAAACAAGACATGGGGCATGGTAGTCATGGCAGATGTACAGAAATGGAATATTTCCAAGAAACTACTTTAAAAGAGAGAAGCACATTAAGGAAGACACCCTGTCGCTCGGGAAGCACTAAGAAATTTGGAGCCTTCTGGACGGGCACGGTGGCTCACACCTGGAATCTAAGCACTTTGGGACACCAAGGTGGGTAGATCACCTGTGGTTAGGAGTTTGGGACCAGCTTGGCCAACATGGTGAAACCCTGTCTCTACTAAAAATACAAAAATTAGTCAAGCGTGGTGTTGGGAACCTGTAATCCCAGCTACTTGGGAGGCTGAAGCAGGAGAATCGCTTGAACCTGGGAGGCGGAGGCTGCAGTGAGCCGAGATCGCGCCACTGCACTATAGCCTGGGAGAGAAGGTGAAACTCTGTCAAAAAAAAAAAAAAAAAAAAAGTAAAGAAAGAAAGCAGATTAGGTCTCCGAACAGTTCACTCAGATTTTGATGGGTGTTAGAAAACAAGAATGATGACAGTCTCCCTGGACGTAACTAGGAAGGACTCCAGTCAATAGTCCAGGGAGGTCTCCTACTATCTAGTCATTAAAAGTCAGGCATTTCTGCTGCACGAGCAAAGCCACATGTGTATGATGAGCTGTTTCCAAACATGAGGAAGAAAAAGCAAGTGATAGGGTTTGGCTGTGTCCCCACCCAAATCTCATCTTGAATTCCCACGTGTTGTTGTGAGAGGGACCCGGTGGGAAGTCATCGAATCATGGCGGCTGGTCTTTCCCATGCTGTTCTCATGAAGGTGAGGAAGTCTCATGAGATCTGATGGTTTTATAACACGGCGTTGCCCTGCACAAGCTCTCTCTTTACCTGCCGTCATCCATGTAAGACGTGACTTGCTTCTCCTTCTTTCTGCCATGATTGTGAGGCCTCCCCAGCCCCGTGACACCGTGTGTCCAATAAACCTGTATTTCTGTATAAATTACCCAGTCTCCCAAGTGTGTCTTTATCAGGTATGTTTTCTCCTCAGTGGAAATAGGCATTTATGAAAGTAAAGGAGAGCAGCCCAGTTTCCATTGCTTTGTGTTTTCTGGCTCTGGTTTTCTTTAAAAATAGCTAGGAAATGAGACATGGGGAGCTGTGGTTATGGCAGATTCACAGAGGTGGAAGACACACCCAGGGATGTCATTATCAGCAGCATCCAAACGGACCAATAAGCAAGACTCACTCTGCGTTAGAGCTACGCTTTAGAACCACAAGTCCATGCATTTCCAGAAGCCTGTGTTATTCCACAATTTGGTAGGTCTGAGGACCCCCTCCCCTCCACCAAGCATCTCTCTTCTGTGTGAAAGCAGTTGACCTCCTATAAGGGTCCTTTGGACCAGGGGCTCTGTCATTTGTGCATTTCCTGATTTCTGTATGTGATGCTTTGACACTGGGGGGTCTTGCTTTCCCTAGAGAAACTGACCATCTCAGCGTTAGGCCATTTCTGGAGAACGTGAATGACTCCTCTATGAGCATGTCTTTCACATGAAAAACAATCAATCTAGATTGCACACCCCATGACCATCTCAGCATTAGGCCATTTCTGGAGAACGTGAACGACTCCTCTATGAGCATGTCTTTCATATGAAAACAATCAATCTAGATTGCACACCCCATGACCATCTCAGGGTTGGCCATTTCTGGAGAACGTGAACGACTCCTCTATGAGCACGTCTTTCATATGAAAACAATCAATCTAGATTGCACACCCCATGACCATCTCAGGGTTAGGCCATTTCTGGAGGCGTGAGCGACTCCTCTATGAGCATGTCTTTCATATGAAAAACAATCAATCTAGATTGCACCCCATGACCATCTCAGGGTTAGGCCATTTCTGGAGAGCGTGAGCGACTCCTCTATGAGCACGTCTTTCCTATGAAAAACAATCAACCTAGATTGCACACCCCATGACCATCTCAGGGTTAGGCCATTTCTGGAGAACGTGAATGACTCCTCTATGAGCATGTCTTTCACATGAAAAACAATCAATCTAGATTGCACACCCCATGACCATCTCAGCATTAGGCCATTTCTGGAGAACGTGAACGACTCCTCTATGAGCATGTCTTTCATATGAAAACAATCAATCTAGATTGCACACATGACCATCTCAGCATTAGGCCATTTCTGGAGAACGTGAACGACTCCTCTATGAGCACGTCTTTCACATGAAAAACAATCAACCTAGATTGCACACATGACCATCTCAGGGTTAGGCCATTTCTGGAGAACGTGAACGACTCCTCTATGAGCATGTCTTTCACATGAAAAACAATCAATCTAGATTGCACACCCCATGACCATCTCAGGGTTAGGCCATTTCTGGAGAGCGTGAGCGACTCCTCTATGAGCATGTCTTTTGTGGCTGTATGAAAAACAATCAATCTAGATTGCACACATGACCATCTCAGGGTTGGCCATTTCTGGAGAGCGTGAATGACTCCTCTATGAGCACGTCTTTCATATGAAAACAATCAATCTAGATTGCACACCCCATGACCATCTCAGGGTTGGCCATTTCTGGAGAACGTGAACGACTCCTCTATGAGCACGTCTTTCACATGAAAAACAATCAATCTAGATTGCACACCATGACCATCTCAGGGTTAGGCGATTTCTGGAGAGCGTGAGCGACTCCTCTATGAGCACGTCTGTAATCCCAGCTATGAAAAACAATCAATCTAGATTGCACCCCATGACCATCTCAGGGTTAGGCCATTTCTGGAGAACGTGAACGACTCCTTTATGAAAAAAAAAATGAAAAACAATCAATCTAGATTGCACACATGACCATCTCAGCATTAGGCCATTTCTGGAGAGCGTGAGCGACTCCTCTATGAGCACGTCTTTCCTATGAAAAACAATCAACCTAGATTGCACACCCCATGACCATCTCAGGGTTGGCCATTTCTGGAGAGCGTGAGCGACTCCTCTATGAGCATGTCTTTCCTATGAAAAACAATCAATCTAGATTGCACCCCATGACCATCTCAGGGTTAGGCCATTTCTGGAGGCGTGAGCGACTCCTCTATGAGCACGTCTTTCACATGAAAAACAATCAATCTAGATTGCACACCCCATGACCATCTCAGGGTTAGGCCATTTCTGGAGAGCGTGAGCGACTCCTCTATGAGCATGTCTTTCATGAAAAACAATCAATCTAGATTGCACAGGTATGACCATCCTCAGGGAAATAGGCATTTATGAAAGTAAAGGAGAGCAGCCCAGTTTCCATTGCTTTGTGTTTTCTGGCTCTGGTTTTCCTATGAAAAACAATCAATCTAGATTGCACACATGACCATCTCAGGGTTAGGCCATTTCTGGAGAGCGTGAGCGACTCCTCTATGAGCACGTCTTTCACATGAAAAACAATCAATCTAGATTGCACACCCCATGACCATCTCAGGGTTAGGCCATTTCTGGAGAGCGTGAGCGACTCCTCTATGAGCACGTCTTTCCTATGAAAAACAATCAACCTAGATTGCACACCCATGACCATCTCAGGGTTAGGCCATTTCTGGAGAACGTGAATGACTCCTCTATGAGCACGTCTTTCCTATGAAAAACAATCAATCTAGATTGCACACCCATGACCATCTCAGGGTTAGCCATTTCTGGAGAGCGTGAGCGACTCCTCTATGAGCACGTCTTTCATGAAAAACAATCAATCTAGATTGCACCCCATGACCATCTCAGGGTTGGCCCATTTCTGGAGAGCGTGAGCGACTCCTCTATGAGCATGTCTTTCATATGAAAAACAATCAACCTAGATTGCACACCCCATGACCATCTCAGGGTTAGCCATTTCTGTATGTGATGCTTTGACACTGGGGGTCTTGCTTTCCTAGAGAAACTGACCATCTCAGCGTTAGGCCATTTCTGGAGAACGTGAATGACTCCTCTATGAGCATGTCTTTCACATGAAAAACAATCAATCTAGATTGCACCCCATGACCATCTCAGCATTAGGCCATTTCTGGAGAACGTGAACGACTCCTCTATGAGCATGTGTTTCATATGAAAACAATCAATCTAGATTGCACACCCATGACCATCTCAGGGTTAGCCATTTCTGGAGAACGTGAATGACTCCTCTATGAGCATGTCTTTCACATGAAAAACAATCAATCTAGATTGCACACCCCATGACCATCTCAGGGTTAGGCCATTTCTGGAGAACGTGAACGACTCCTCTATGAGCATGTCTTTCACATGAAAAACAATCAATCTAGATTGCACACCCATGACCATCTCAGGGTTAGCCATTTCTGGAGAACGTGAGCGACTCCTCTATGAGCACGTCTTTCCTATGAAAAACAATCAACCTAGATTGCACACCCCATGACCATCTCAGGGTTAGGCCATTTCTGGAGAACGTGAACGACTCCTCTATGAGCATGTCTTTCATATGAAAAACAATCAATCTAGATTGCACACCCCATGACCATCTCAGGGTTAGGCCATTTCTGGAGAACGTGAACGACTCCTCTATGAGCACGTCTTTCACATGAAAAACAATCAATCTAGATTGCACACCCATGACCATCTCAGGGTTAGGCCATTTCTGGAGAACGTGAGCGACTCCTCTATGAGCAGAGCATGTCTTTCATATGAAAACAATCAATCTAGATTGCACACCCCATGACCATCTCAGCGATAGGCCATTTCTGGAGAACGTGAACGACTCCTCTATGAGCACGTCTTTCACATGAAAAACAATCAATCTAGATTGCACACCCCATGACCATCTCAGGGTTAGGCCATTTCTGGAGAACGTGAACGACTCCTCTATGAGCACGTCTTTCACATGAAAAACAATCAATCTAGATTGCACACCCCATGACCATCTCAGGGTTAGGCCATTTCTGGAGAACGTGAACGACTCCTCTATGAGCATGTCTTTCATATGAAAAACAATCAATCTAGATTGCACACCCCATGACCATCTCAGCGATAGGCCATTTCTGGAGAACGTGAACGACTCCTCTATGAGCATGTCTTTCATATGAAAAACAATCAATCTAGATTGCACACCCCATGACCATCTCAGCGTTAGGCCATTTCTGGAGAACGTGAACGACTCCTCTATGAGCACGTCTTTCATATGAAAAACAATCAATCTAGATTGCACACCCCATGACCATCTCAGGGTTAGGCCATTTCTGGAGAACGTGAATGACTCCTCTATGAGCACGTCTTTCACATGAAAAACAATCAATCTAGATTGCACACCCCATGACCATCTCAGGGTTAGGCCATTTCTGGAGAACGTGAACGACTCCTCTATGAGCACGTCTTTCCTATGAAAAACAATCAACCTAGATTGCACACCCCATGACCATCTCAGGGTTAGGCCATTTCTGGAGAACGTGAACGACTCCTTTATGAGCACGTCTTTCCTATGAAAAACAATCAATCTAGATTGCACACCCCATGACCATCTCAGGGTTAGGCCATTTCTGGAGAACGTGAACGACTCCTCTATGAGCACGTCTTTCATATGAAAAACAATCAACCTAGATTGCACACCCCATGACCATCTCAGGGTTAGGCCATTTCTGGAGAACGTGAACGACTCCTCTATGAGCACGTCTTTCCTATGAAAAACAATCAATCTAGATTGCACACCCATGACCATCTCAGGGTTAGGCCATTTCTGGAGAGCGTGAGCGACTCCTCTATGAGCACGTCTTTCACATGAAAAACAATCAATCTAGATTGCACACCCATGACCATCTCAGGGTTAGGCCATTTCTGGAGAACGTGAACAACTCCTCTATGAGCATGTCTTTCCTATGAAAAACAATCAATCTAGATTGCACACCCATGACCATCTCAGGGTTAGGCCATTTCTGGAGAACGTGAATGACTCCTCTATGAGCACGTCTTTCATATGAAAAACAATCAACCTAGATTGCACACCCATGACCATCTCAGGGTTAGGCCATTTCTGGAGAACGTGAACGACTCCTCTATGAGCACGTCTTTCCTATGAAAAACAATCAACCTAGATTGCACACCCATGACCATCTCAGGGTTAGGCCATTTCTGGAGAGCGTGAGCGACTCCTCTATGAGCACGTCTTTCACATGAAAAACAATCAATCTAGATTGCACACCCATGACCATCTCAGGGTTAGGCCATTTCTGGAGAGCGTGAGCGACTCCTCTATGAGCATGTCTTTCACATGAAAAACAATCAATCTAGATTGCACACCCATGACCATCTCAGGGTTAGGCCATTTCTGGAGAGCGTGAGCGACTCCTCTATGAGCACGTCTTTCACATGAAAAACAATCAATCTAGATTGCACACCCCATGACCATCTCAGGGTTAGGCCATTGCTGGAGAATGTGAACGACTCCTCTATGAGCACGTCTTTCACATGAAAAACAATCAATCTAGATTGCACACCCCATGACCATCTCAGCGTTAGGCCATTTCTGGAGAACGTGAACGACTCCTCTATGAGCATGTCTTTCATATGAAAAACAATCAATCTAGATTGCACACCCCAACAACATTCCGTATGGGAGTCTCTCATCCCAGGGCCACTCTCCACTTGCCCTAAGGTCCGCAGGGTCAGGTGCCAGGTGAATACGGAGAGCCCCAGTATTACTCTGTTTTCATGCAGCTTATAAACATGTACCACAGGCTGGGCAGTTTACAAAAGAAAGACAGGCTTAATGGACTTACGGTTCCATGCGGCTGAGGAAGCCACACAATCATGGTGGAAGGCAAGGAGGAAGAAGTCACGTCTTTCGTGGATGGCAGCAGGCAGAGACAGAGCTTGTGTGGGGAAATACCTCCTTATGAAACCATCAGATCTTATGAAACGTATTCACTATCACAAGAACAACACGGGAAAGACCTGCCCCCATGATTCAATTATCTCCCACCAGGTGCCTCCCACAATGAGTGGGAATTCAAGATGAGATTTGGGTGGGGACACAGCCACACCATATCAGCACCTATACCCCGGAGCTTGCTGAAATTATTCAAACCAGGCAATCCTAAACCTGTAATCCCAGCACTCTGGGAGGTAGAAAGATGGATAGATGGATGGATTGATAGATGATAGATGACTGATGGATGGATAGATACATGATGGATGGATGGACAGACGGTAGATGGATGGGTAGAGAGATGGATGAGAGAGAGAGGTTAAGGGAAAGAGAGCTATAGATTGATACACAGAGAGATGGTTAGAAGGGAGGAGGAGAAAAGGGAGAAGAGAGAAGGAGCAATATGAGAGAGTCACTCATGCTAAGACAGGCGTTTTCAGCCTCAGCGCTGGATATTTGGGGTGCATGACTCTGTGGTGGGGCCGTCCGTCCTGTGCACTGTCCGGTGTTGACCAGCGCCCTGGGCTCCACCACCAGGGACCAGAGCACCTACCTCCTCCACCTCCCTGGTGACAGCGGAAACGTCTGCAGACATTTCCAAATATGCCCTGGGAGGTCCCAATCACTCCCTTTGAAGAACCAACCTTGACAAACATTTATGCTACTCCTCATCCTACCTCACCTGTTCCTTCCTACAGAAACCACAAGAACAACATGGGAAAGACCTGCCCCCATGATTCAATTACCTCCCACCAGGGGCCTCCCACAATGAGCGGGAATTCAAGATGAGCTTTGGGTGGGGACACAGCCACAGCATATCAGCACCTATACCCCAGAGCTTGCAGAAATTGTTCAAACCAGGCAATCCTAAGCCTACGACTCATCCTACCTCACCTGTTCCTTCCTGCGGAAACCACAATAAAGTCTCTCACCCATTTTTTTCTTCCTACTCCTTCTGTCTCCTGAGTTCCCCATGGGGCCCTGCCTGACAGGACACCCCTCTTATTAGTCGTCTCCTGGTCTGTTGACCTTCCTCTACCTGAATCATAATAAAGCCTCTATTTAAAACCATTCCCTGCCCTGGATTTTCTGGTGGCAGCATCAAGAAGGTGTGCCTGGAGCAGATGTTATTCTGCCGAGCGACTCGTGTCACTTCACATCTGGATTTATCTCAGGAACCATCGGCTGCCAACAGCCACACACACCAATGACTCTCAACCATACTGAGCAGCAGGGCTCCTTCTGGATATCAAAAAGCGTCATGCAACCCCATGATTGAAGGGTATCATACTGTTCTTAGAATGAGGAGATGCACGTGCCCCAAAAGCTGCTACTCCTTCATCGTAATTTATGACATGTTTGTGTCTTATTTGCAAAAATGAATGGCGATGCCTTCTGATGAGACAGGTATTATATATTTATCGATTCTATGGACTACTCTTGGGGTAGATAAAAATCCATAGTCCTTGTGGCAATTTCTCACACTTTTCCTTGTTCACGCCTCACATTACGGGTCCACAGGCTTCTGATTGAAGACCTTTCCTTGGCATATTATCATCTACACTCACCGCCCAGTCACACAATCATGGTGGAAGGCAGGAGGAAGAAGTCACGTCTTTCGTGGATGGCAGCAGGCAGAGACCAGAGTGGGGAAATACCTCCTATGAAACCATCAGATCTTATGAAACGTATTCACTATCACAAGAACAACAAAGACCTGCCCCATGATTCAATTACCTCCACCAGGGCCTCCCACAATGAGTGGGAATTCAAGATGAGCTTTGGGTGGGGACACAGCCACAACATATCAGCACCTATACCCCGGAGCTTGCTGAAATTATTCAAACCAGGCAATCCTAAACCTGTAATCCCAGCACTCTGGGAGGTAGAAAGATGGATAGATGGATGGATTGATAGATGATAGATGACTGATGGATGGATAGATACATGATGGATGGATGGACAGACGGTAGATGGATGGGTAGAGAGATGGATGAGAGAGAGAGGTTAAGGGAAAGAGAGCTATAGATTGATACACAGAGAGATGGTTAAGGAAGGGAGGAGGAGAAAAGGGAGAAGAGAGAAGGAGCAATGTGAGAGAGTCACTCATGCTAAGACAGACGTTTTCAGCCTCAGCGCTGCGGATATTTGGGGGTGCATGACTCTGTGGTGGGGCCGTCCGTCCTGTGCACTGTCCGGTGTTGACCAGCGCCCCTGGGCTCCACCCACCAGGGACCAGGAGCACCTACCTCCTCCACCTCCCTGGTGACAACGGAAAACGTCTGCAGACATTTCCAAATATGCCCTGGGAGGTCCCAATCACTCCCTTTGAAGAACCAACCTTGACAAACATTTATGCTACTCCTCATCCTACCTCACCTGTTCCTTCCTACAGAAACCACAAGAACAACATGGGAAAGACCTGCCCCCATGATTCAATTACCTCCCACCAGGGGCCTCCCACAATGAGCGGGAATTCAAGATGAGCTTTGGGTGGGGACACAGCCACAGCATATCAGCACCTATACCCCAGAGCTTGCAGAAATTATTCAAACCAGGCAATCCTAAGCCTACGACTCATCCTACCTCACCTGTTCCTTCCTGCGGAAACCACAATAAAGTCTCTCACCCATTTTTTTCTTCCTACTCCTTCTGTCTCCTGAGTTCCCCATGGGGCCCTGCCTGACAGGACACCCCACTCTTATTAGTCGTCTCCTGGTCTGTTGACCTTCCTCTACCTGAATCATAATAAAGCCTCTATTTTAAAACCATTCCCTGCCCTGGATTTTCTGGTGGCAGCATCAAGAAGGTGTGCCTGGAGCAGATGTTATTCTGCCGAGACGACTCGTGTCACTTCACATCTGGATTTATCTCAGGAACCATCGGCTGCCAACAGCTCCACACACACCAATGACTCTCAACCATACTGAGCAGCAGGGCTCCTTCTGGATATCAAAAAACGTCATGCAACCCCCATGATTGAAGGGTATCATACTGTTCTTAGAATGAGGAGATGCACCGTGCCCCCAAAAGCTGCTACTCCTTCATGCGTAATTTATGACATGTTTGTGTCTTATTTGCAAAAATGAATGACGATGCCTTCTGATGAGACAGGTATTATATATTCGTGTTATCGATTCTATGGACTACTCTTGGGGTAGATAAAAATCCATAGTCCCTTGTGGCAATTTCTCACACTTTTCCTTGTTCACGCCTCACATTACGGGTCCACAGGCTTCTGATTGAAGACCTTTCCTTGGCATATTATCATCTACACTCACCGCCCAGTCTACACACAGCAGTTGAGTTGCTGTTTGCCCCACCAGGGACAAGGGTTAAAATCCAGTGTGCTCAGTTCAGTGTTACAAGTGGAGCACTCAGGAAATCAGTGCTGCCTGGCATTACTGAAGGAGGCCAGTAATGCCTTGCTAGGAGACCTTGCTAGCAGTAACTGTCAGACATAAGTAGGTGCTCATTTGCTCATTTTCTTTTTGAATAGATGCTCCCATGATTCAATTACCTCCCACCAGGCACCTCCCACCACGTGTGGGAATTCTGATGGTCTCATAAATAGCAACTGTGATGACCTACGTCGGGAGCCTGCCCTGACCAGAGAGTCCCTTCTCTCTTCTGAGAAGTTCAGATGAACATCAGAGGTCGAGGTGGAGTCAGATCACGGCAGGAAGCCAAGGAGGTGCAGTGTATGGCCGTTTGGAGAAACTTCACCTTGCCTGGGGAGCTATATGCTCCCTAGGAAGAATTTCCGGTAAGTCGAGGGGATCCGGGTAGACACTATGATTTGGTTCAATGGTTCCACACACCTCTGAATTGCAAAATGTTCTGGTTCTGGCCAGGGCAGCCTCCTGTAAGAGGTCATCACAGTTGCTATTTATAAGACCATCAGAAGGCCGGGCACGGTGGCTCATGCCTGTCATCCCAGCATTTTGGGAGCCCAAGGGGGGAGGATCACGAGGTCAGGAGTTCCAGACCAGCCTGGCCAAGATGGTGAAACCCTGTCTCTACTAAAAATACAAAAATTAGCTGGGCGTGGTGATGTGCATCTGTAGTCCAAGACACTCAGGAGGCTGGGGCAGAAGAATCGCTGGAACCTGAGGGGCAGAGGTCGCAGTGAGCCGAGATCGCACCACTGCACTCCAGCCTGGGCGACAGAGTGAGACTCCATCTCAAAAAAAATAAGATCATCAGAGTGTCAAGGAGAAAAGTTACCAGTAGGTTGGGGACTGGAGCGAACAGGGGTTACTTGTTAATGAGTTCAAAATTTGCGTTTTGCAAACTGAAGAGAGTTCTCAAGATGGATGGTGTCGATGGTTCCATCACTCTATAAATGTACTCAACGCCACTGTACACTTTAAAAAACGGTCAAGATGGTACATTTTGTGGTGTGTGCTATTTCACCGCCATGAACAGTAATGTTTCAAAGACAAATGAAGAGAAAAGCTCATTAGCAAGTTCTAAGTCAGAAGGACATAAAGAAGGCAGGGATGGTGGCACCAGGGACCAACAGCTTTCATCTCAGGCTTGGTATTTTCTGGAATCTACAGATTTGTCCAGATTTTGCAGTGTTAAGACAGAGCTTTACCACATGCAGAACAGAGAGGAGAGACAAAGCTTATTATATCGTTTACGTGATTGGTTTTGCAGAGGGTGCCATATTGGTGTATGATCTTCCAATGACTTTCTACCATGAGATTACTGGAAGATGGGAAAATGAAATGTCAAATGTGTATTTTCGGGCAGTAGGGCAGACACCGTGCACAAAGAACGTCCTCAGGGCTTTTTCAGTTCACAAAATCAATAGGCTTTGCAAATATGTCACTGCCCAAGCGTGTTGTATAAGGACTCACACATCTTTTGCCTTTGATCTTTCAAGCAACGCAGCGAAGGACGTCTTAGGACTTCCGTTTTCCGTACAGAGGAGTTCAGACGCACACTTGGGAACGTCTCATGCTACTGGGTCTGTGTTCGGCAGCTCTGCAGAGCGGTGTGCTGGTCTCCAAGCAAAATTAAGTTGGCATCGAGCTCCAACAATGAATGAAGGGTACGTTTCTTTGGCCACTTTAGTCACAGAGTCTCTGTCCCCTGAGGGCTACTTAGGGGCCTTAGGGAACGAGCTTTGGAAGCACCTGTGACAGACACGCAGAGCGCTGCAGGAGGGATGCCTGTCATTCCACGGCATCTGCCCACGCTGTGCTGGTCCACTGTAACGAGCACGGGCATTAGAGCTCAAAACGGCAGAAGCCCCAGGCCGCAAAGCAAGCAGCCTCCAAGCTGATGTGTGCTGCTGTGCACAGGCAGGGTTTCCAGACACAGCTTCCAACCCGATGTGTGCTGCTGTGCACAGGCAGGGTTTCCGGACACATCCTGCTTTCCAGCCGCTGCCTCAGACCAGCGGGCAGCTGCATGCCTTGGAATAGAGAACAAGGTGAAATGATTTTAAGCGATGCTTTCCGGCTCATGCAACGCTGTGGTTTGTTCCCACTGGGAGTCTGTCTGAGTTTGTCTTCCAGGAGGCAGGTGAAGGTGAGTTTGACACTGAACATTTACGGGAGTCACTGAGAGCTTAAGTCTCCAGGAATGGATCCCAAGGAGCTCTGAGAGGCTCAGTCTTCCCCAGGCATGTTCTTCCACAACCTCTTCCCCTTGAGTCTCCATCTTAGCTGGTGCTGTTCTTCCACACAACTGGCTGTGGGGGAATCTCTTGGATGGTCTTTCCTGTGTTGCCTGTTCTGCTGAGTCCACCTGATGAACACAGCCCCTCCCATCTCCAACCTACATCTTTTGGAGTACAGCCTTTTCTGCACTTCCTGCATCTGTTCAGCTTAAATTAGTCAGACACCAGTCTTGCTATGGTGTACCTGTCTTACTGTCTAGGTAGTCACTCCGAAAAGAAGGACCTATTTATTTCCTTCATATCTCCAACCACCTCTGAATGCCAGAAAGCCCCTTGGCTTGACTTGGAACCTCCTGATAACTTTGTTCTTAATTTCTCTTTAAAAAGATTATTTTTAGGCCAGTTGAGGTGGCTCATGCCTGTCATCCCAGCATTTTGGGAGCCCAAGGGGAGGATCACGAGGTCAGGAGTTCCAGACCAGCCTGGCCAAGATGGTGAAACCCTGTCTCTACTAAAATACAAAAATTAGCTGGGCGTGGTGATGTGCATCTGTAGTCCAAGACACTCAGGAGGCTGGGGCAGAAGAATCGCTGGAACCTGAGGGGCAGAGGTCGCAGTGAGCCGAGATCGCACCACTGCACTCCAGCCTGGGCGACAGAGTGAGACTCCATCTCAAAAAAATAAGATCATCAGAGTGTCAAGGAGAAAAGTTACCAGTAGGTTGGGGACTGGAGCGAACAGGGTTACTTGTTAATGAGTTCAAAATTTGCGTTTTGCAAACTGAAGAGAGTTCTCAAGATGGATGGTGTCGATGGTTCCATCACTCTATAAATGTACTCAACGCCACTGTACACTTTAAAAAACGGTCAAGATGGTACATTTTGTGGTGTGTGCTATTTCACCGCCATGAACAGTAATGTTTCAAAGACAAATGAAGAGAAAAGCTCATTAGCAAGTTCTAAGTCAGAAGGACATAAAGAAGGCAGGGATGGTGGCACCAGGGACCAACAGCTTTCATCTCAGGCTTGGTATTTTCTGGAATCTACAGATTTGTCCAGATTTTGCAGTGTTAAGACAGAGCTTTACCACATGCAGAACAGAGAGGAGAGACAAAGCTTATTATATACGTTTACGTGATTGGTTTTGCAGAGGGTGCCATATTGGTGTATGATCTTCCAATGACTTTCTACCATGAGATTACTGGAAGATGGGGAAAATGAAATGTCAAATGTGTATTTTCCGGGCAGTAGGGCAGACACCGTGCACAAAGAACGTCCTCAGGGCTTTTTTCAGTTCACAAAAAATCAATAGGCTTTGCAAATATGTCACTGCCCAAGCGTGTTGTATAAGGACTCACACATCTTTTGCCTTTGATCTTTCAAGCAACGCAGCGAAGGACGTCTTAGGACTTCCGTTTTCCGTACAGAGGAGTTCAGACGCACACTTGGGAACGTCTCATGCTACTGGGTCTGTGTTCGGCAGCTCTGCAGAGCGGTGTGCTGGTCTCCAAGCAAAATTAAGTTGGCATCGAGCTCCAACAATGAATGAAGGGTACGTTTCTTTGGCCACTTTAGTCACAGAGTCTCTGTCCCCTGAGGGCTACTTAGGGGCCTTAGGGAACGAGCTTTGGAAGCACCTGTGACAGACACGCAGAGCGCTGCAGGAGGGATGCCTGTCATTCCACGGCATCTGCCCACGCTGTGCTGGTCCACTGTAACGAGCACGGGCATTAGAGCTCAAAACGGCAGAAGCCCCAGGCCGCAAAGCAAGCAGCCTCCAAGCTGATGTGTGCTGCTGTGCACAGGCAGGGTTTCCAGACACAGCTTCCAACCCGATGTGTGCTGCTGTGCACAGGCAGGGTTTCCGGACACATCCTGCTTTCCAGCCGCTGCCTCAGACGAAAAGCGGGCAGCTGCATGCCTTTGGAATAGAGAACAAGGTGAAATGATTTTAAGCGATGCTTTCCGGCTCATGCAACGCTGTGGTTTGTTCCCACTGGGAGTCTGTCTGGAGTTTGTCTTCCAGGAGGCAGGTGAAGGTGAGAATTTGACACTGAACATTTGCGGGAGTCACTGAGAGCCTAAGTCTCCAGGGAATGGATCCCAAGGAGCTCTGAGAGGCTCAGTCTTCCCCCAGGCATGTTCTTCCACAACCTCTTCCCCTTGAGTCTCCATCTTAGCTGGTGCTGTTCTTCCACACAACTGGCTGTGGGGTATCTCTTGGGATGGGCGTGTGCTTTTCTATTTGTGTTGCCTGTTCTGCTGGTCCACCTGATGAACACAGCCCCTCCCATCTCCAACCTACCCTTTCCCCCATGGCCACAGCCTTTTCTGCACTTCCTGCATCTGTTCAGCTTAAATTAGTCAGACACCAGTCTCGCTATGGTGTACCTGTCTTACTGTCTAGGTAGTCACTCCTGAAAAAGAAGGACCTTTATTTATTTCACTTCATATCTCCAACCACACGAGGAATGCCAGAAAGCCCCTTGGCTTGACTTGGAACCTGCTGATAACTTTGTTCTTAATTTCTCTTTAAAAAAATTATTTTTAGGCCAGTTGAGGTGGCTCATGCCTGTCATCCCAGTACTTTCGGAGGCCGAGATGGACAGATCACGAGGTCAGGAGATCGAGACCATCCTGACTAACACGGTGAAACCCCGTCTCTACTAAAAATACAAACAATTAGCCAGGCCTGGTGGTGCGTGCCTGTAGTCCCAGCTACTCAGGAGGCTGAGGCAGGAGAATCACTTGAACCCAGGAGGTAGAGGTTGCAGTGAGCCAAGATTGCACCACTGCCCTCCAGCCTGGGACTGAGTGAGACTGTCTCAACAACCATAACAAAAATTCCATTTTTAAAAAAAATTATCCTTTAAGTTCCAGGATACATGTGCGGAACATGCAGGTTTGTTCCATAGGTATACATATGCCGTGGTGGTTTCCTGCGGCACCTAGGTGATAGTCAACCCATCATCTAGGTTTGAAGCCCTGCATGCATTAGGTATGTGTCCTAATGCTCTCCCTCCCTTTGCCTCCCAAGCCCTGACAGGCCCCGGTGTGTGATGTCCCCCTCCCTGTGTCCACGTGTTCTCATTGTTCAACTCCCACTGATGAGTGAGAACCTGTGGTGTTTGGTTTTCTGTTCCTGTGTGAGTTTGCTGAGAATGATGGTTTCCAGCTTCAACCATGTCCCTGCAAAGGTCAGGAACTCATTCATTTTTTTATGACTGCGTAGTATTCTATGGTGTATATATATGCCACATTTTCTTTAGTCAGTCTATTATTGATGGGCATTTGGGTTGGTTCCAAGTCTTTCTAAATTGTGGGAGGAGAATGTACTAACATTTACATTCTTAACCAGCCTGTGCAACTGTACAAATATAACAAAATTAGCCGGGCATGGTAGCACGCACCTGTAGTCCCAGCTACATGAAAGGCTAAAGTGGGAGGATTCCTGAGCCTGGGAGGTCAAGGCTGTCGTGAGCCAAAATTATGCCACTGCACTCCAGCCTGGGTGACGGAGCAGGACCCTGTCTCAAATTATTTATAACTTATTTATTATAAATAAATAAATAAATAAAAATAAAAGATTTTTTCTTTACAATTTCAGTACTTTCTTATTATTTACGGTAGAGAGAGTCGATAAAGTCATAGCAAATACTAAATTAGCAAATACGAAGCCAGGGATTCCAGGGGAAATACAGAGTTAGGTTCCCGTGAGCAACTGGTCACAAAATTGTCGACAGCCAAGCCATACATCAGCTTGTTGTATGTGTGTTTCTGTTTACAGACACCTTACTGAATAGATACTGTAGATGCATTCACACTGAAGTCACAGTCAACAGCACTGTCACTCAGGTCTGCACAAAGCTTCTCTGACACCTGGAGTTTGCCGGCGAGGCACATCACAGTTTTCTTGCACTTCGGAACACTAAATAGGATATTTTTTTTTTTTGAGACGGAGTTTTGCTCTTGTGGCCCAGGCTGGAGTGCAGTGGCGCGATCTCAGCTCACCGCAACCTCCGCCTCCTGGGTTCAAATGATTCTCTTGCCTCAGCCTCCCAAGTAGCTGGGATGACAGGCACCTGCCACCACCTCCAGCTAATTTTTTGATTTTTAGTAGAGACAGGGTTTCATCATGTTGGCCAGGCTGGTCTGGAACTCCAGATCTCAGATGATCCGCCCGCGTTGGCCTCCCAAAGTTCTGGGATGACAGGCGTGAGCCACCGTGCCTGGCCTGCTTGGGGGTCATTTTAAATAGCAAAGTCACAAAGAAAAAGCATAAGAAGACAAGAAGTGTGACACCGAAGAGAAAGCAAAAAGAACACTTTTGTTTATTTGTTTTTTAGAGTGTGAGAGCTGAAGTCACAAGACAAAACCTTTCTTTCTTAGATGTCAGCTAGGAGTGTGTGTGTGCGCGTGTGTGTGCGTGCGTGTGTGTGTGTGTGTCGGGTGACTCGAATATTTTCCTATCCAGGGCATGTCTGTGAGTGACCCAGGAAGCACCTGCAGTATTGATTTGGGGTGACAAATCAATTTTAGCGAGCAGGGGAATTCACGAATTCGCAGTGTGCAGATAATGGCCATTTGTACATCTGCTTTTGAGAACTGTCTGTTCGAGACAAGCGGCCAAGAAACGTATGAAAAAATGCTCAGCGTCACGAACGATCAGGCAAACGCAAGTCAAAACCACAATGTAATCCATCTCGCTCCCGCAAGAATGGCCATAACCAAAACATCAAAAAATGATAGGTGTGGGTGTGGATGCGGTGAACTCATACAGTCACTAGAAAAGCAGTGTGGTGATTTTTTAAAGAACTATCATGTGATCCAGCAGTGCCAGTACTGGGAATTCACCCAGAGGAAAAGAAGTCATTATATGAAAAAGATACTTATGCATACATTTTGTTTTCTTTTTTAGACAGAGTCTTGTTCTATTGCCAGGTTGGAGTGCAGTGGCATGATCTCAGCTCACTGCAACCTCCGCCTCCTGGGTTCAAGCCATTCTCCTGCCTCAGCCTCCTGAGTAGCTGGGATGACAGGCACCTGTCACCACGCCCGGCTAATTTTTGTATTTTTAGTAGAGACGGGGTTTCACTGTGTTAGCCAGGATGGTCTCGATCTCCTGACCTCGTGATCCGCCCGCCTCGGCCTCCCAAAGTGCTGGGATAACAGGCGTGAGCCACTGGGCCTGGCCTTGAAAACATAATTTTGAAGTGTTGGTGCTCAGGTTTGTCCATCATCACAAAAACACCGTAAAATGTAAATGTGACAATACCACAAAACCAGAAAATGCTTCCACAAATGACTGAGGCAGTAACGAAAGCAATGACACCTGCCATTTCTTTTTTGTTATTGCTATTATTGTTGTCTAAAGTTTCGCTTTCTTTCACTCTTTTTCTTAAACTATTATTTTAGGTTTAGGGGTACACGTGCAGGTTCATGGTAGGTCAATTTGTGTCACCGGAGTTTGTGGTACAGATGATTTCGTCACCCAGGAATTAGGCCCAGTCCCCATAGTTATCTTTTCTGCTCCTCCTCTCCTCCCACTCTCCATCTTCAAGTAGACTCCAGTGTGTGTTGCTCCCTTCTTTGTGTTCATGAGTTCTCCTCATTTAGCTCCCACTTATTTTTTATTTATTTTGTTTTTGAGACAGAGTCTCACCCTGTCGCCGAGGCTCGAGTACAACAGCGTGATATGGGCTCACGGCAACCTCCACCTCCCGGGTTCAAATGATTCTCCTGCCTCAGCTTCCCGAGTAGCTGGGATTACAGGCGCCTGCACCATGCCTGGCTAATTTTTGTATTTGTAGTAGAGATGGGGTTTTGCCATGTTGGCCAGGCTGGTGTCGAACTCCTGACCTGGTGAACTGCCTGGCTTGGCCTCCCAAAGTGCTGGGAAGACAGGCGTGAGCCACCGCGCCCAGAGTAGCTCCGACTTATAAGTGAGAAAGTGCAGTATTTGATTTTCTGTTCCTGCGTTACTTTGCTAAGGGTGACAGCCTCCAGCTCCATCCATATTCCTGCCAAAGACATGATCTCATTCTTTTTTCACAGTTGCACACTATTCCACGCGTGCCTGTAATTCCCAAGCACGCAGAAATATTACCACACGATCCAGTGGCACAAACTGTGGTTTGAGCCCACCGCCATCCTTTGGTTTTCTCTTTCCTCCCTTCCCTTAACCTCCTCCTTCTAGTGTTTAGCTTGCCTCCTTCTGTTTCTTGTATGCTAAGGTTTGCATTACAGCTGGGAAAATGGAGAAGAGACCATGTTTCTCCTCTGAGGGAGTCAACAAAATTACGGGGATTAGAATGTGCACGCTGAGGACGCAGTCGATGTCATCTAGTGGTCACCAAGTAACCAAACAGGGACTTGGGTCTTCATGCAGCCCTACGTGGATTGACTCACACTGCAAAGAGGCTCCCTTCAGGGTTTCCACGCTCATCCACATCCACATACATTCACACACGCATACAGCTATTCACACTCATGCATACACATGTACATATACACTGCAGATGTGCACAGCTTTTCACACTCATTTGCACACACATGCACGCAGCTGAAGGCATATGTGCATTTTACACGCGCACGCATGCATTTATACATGCACGAGGCATTTGTACACGTGCACGGGTGCACTCTGTGGTCTCTGCCCTTCTCTCTGCACTCCTTCTCCTGCATGGATCCTTTCCTTTGGTGATTTCAAGAAAGCCTCTTTGGAGATCTTCGTCTCCAACACCAACGTGTCAACCAAAATCCTTCCCCATGTTGGCAGCGTGGCCATTGTGGATTGCATGCTGAGTCCAAATCACATTCCATGTTGTTTTCAGCAGTGCTTCCCTCCATGTGTGCCACAGCCCTCATCAAGGGGAGTCCAGAGCTGTCATCATCAGCACTAAGATGCTGATCCCACCTGTCTTTGTCCTCTATTCTCCTCTTTGCATACACAACCAGCTCATCTACCAAAATGAGAACTTGTGTCAGGGTCTAAGTGTTTCTCCTCTTTGCCGCCCTGCATGTATAGATACACTCACATCTGCATGTACACACATGCATATACAATCATTGCACACACACACACAGATTCATACATACACACGTATGTACACACATGCACATAAATACACACTGCATGTATGTGAACAGGTTTTCACACTAATGTGTGCACAGAAACAAAGATAAAGGCACATGGACATTGCACACATACATTCACACATGCATACAGGTGTTCACACTGATGCACACACAGATATCTATACATTTCACACATGCACAGGTTTTCACACGTACACACATATGCAGGCAGCCAAAGGCATACGTGCATTGTACACAAGCGTGCACACATGAGGTATTTGCACACACACACAGGTGCAGTTTTTCACACTCAAGCACACAGGCACACATGTATGCACACCTACGCACATACATGAATAAATGCAGGGCCCACACACATATTTACACATGCACGAAGCATTCTCATCCCCATGAATACACTTTCATATATGCACACAAACCCTGACTCAGGTACACACATATTCACACATGCATGTACACATGCACAGAAATACACACATGCAGGATACACATGGAACACTTTCACAGTGCATGCACACACATGCGCACAATGCATGTAGGCATGTGCACCTGCATATAAATGTAGGTGTGCATTGAACACACATTTGCATATGCACAAGGCATTCACAATCGGGCACACACAATCAAACCTTCAGGCACACAAATTCACATATGCATTTGCAGGCATGCAGTGATGTGTGCACATGTGCATTCAGATGTGTGAATTCATGCAAACACAACACACACACCTATGTATGCATACACACACATGCATGCATTCAGAGACACCTGAGGCACACTGAGATGTGTATAACATAATAAAAACTGGGTGGTTGCATTTGGCCTCTTGAAATTCAGCAAAACCACAATGCAATCCATCCTCTTTGGTCCAGAGCAGCTCCTGCCTCCTGACTTCTGCTCCATTTCCTAGAGTGCCGTCTGGGGCAACAATGCTTCTTTCAACTTTGCAAAAAGGCTTGGGACGTGTTAACCCAAGTCCAGCTCTGTGATCTCAAATAACTTGGCCACTCTCTTTTGTTGCTTCTGTCTCACTAAAGAGAATAGGTTCCACTAGAATTTGACCATGGCAACCACAATCTTTTTTGTTTGTTTGTTTTTGAGACAGAGTCTCACTCTGTCACCCAGACTGGAAGGCAGTGGCAAGATCTCAGCTCACTGCAACCTCCGCCTCCTGGGTTTAAGCAATTCTCCTGCCTCAGCCTCCTGAGTAGCTGGGATTACAGGTGCCTGCCACCACGTCCGGCTAATTTTTGTATTCTTTTTTTTTTTTTTTTCTTTTTTCTGAGACAGAGTCTCGCTCTGTTGCCCAGGCTGGAGTTCAGTGGCCAGATCTCAGCTCACTGCAAGCTCCGCCTCCCGGGTTTACGCCACTCTCCTGCCTCAGCCTCCCGAGTAGCTGGGACTACAGGCGCCCGCCACCTCGCCCGGCTAGTTTTTTGTATTTTTTAGTAGAGACGGGGTTTCACCGTGTTAGCCAGGATGAGTCTCGATCTTGTGACCTCGTGATCCGCCCGTCTCAGGCCTCCCAAAGTGCTGGGATTACAGGCTTGAGCCACTGCGCCCGGCCAATTTTTGTATTCTTAGTGGAGACAGGGTTTCACCATGTTGGCCAGGATGGTCTTGACCTCTTGACCTCGTGATC
This sequence comes from Erythrocebus patas, assembly GCA_023783455.1. NCBI lineage: Eukaryota > Metazoa > Chordata > Mammalia > Primates > Cercopithecidae > Erythrocebus > Erythrocebus patas. Next base: position 1,048,637 of record JAKFHT010001313.1, on the reverse strand, counting down.
CGCGCGCTTTGGCCACCCAAAGTGCTGGGATGACAAGCATGAGCCACCGTGCCCAGCCCTTCCCTCCTTTTTATCTGGTCTCTCTACTCTCAGCTGCACCCCAATAGTTTGCCTTTCCTTCCTCACTGTTGATGCCCCGTGTCGCCCTCCATACCCAGATGCTCTGAGGCCCTGTCCAGCCTGGGCAATGTCAGTCCACTGCTCAAGCCCCTCCACCTCCCCCAGCTCCTGGAATGAAATTCAGCCCAGGGCCCTGACGTGCAGGGATGACTCTTGGATTTGACCACAGTGGCCTCTCTTGCTCCTGGAATCGCTACGTCGATTCTTGCCTTGGGTTCTCTGTGTGTGCTGTTCCCTCTGATTGCAGTACTCTCCTCTCACCCCCCATATCTGTGTGGCTCTCACCTTCTCCTCAAGAGGGTCTTTGGCTTCAAGGCCAACCCTTCTTTCACCCTCTCTCACCACTCTCTAGAAGCTTCTCTCCCGTACCTTCCTTCAGCTTTCTTCTTGGCTCTCAACGTTCTCTGGCTATATTCATGTCTGCGACTGTGCCTGTGTCTAATCCCACAGCCACACTCACATCTTCCTGCATTTACACCTGTATCTAGCCATCTACCTAGCTATCCATTTATCTATTTACCTACGTATCTGCCTACCTATCCATGCATCATCTATCTACACAGCTATCTATACATGAGCTCTCTATGCGTCATCTATGTATGTATCTATCGATCTGTCGTCTACCTGCCTATTATCATCCATGTGTCTCTCCATCATCTATCCATTATCTATCTGTCATCTGTGTAGCCCATGGATCCTTTATCTGTCTGCCTATCCTATCTATCTATCTACGTATTGTTATCTATGTATCTATCTACATCTATCTATGCATCATCTCTCCATTATCTGTCTATCCATCATCTATCATCTATGTAGCTCATCTATCATCTGTGTGCCTATCTCTGTCTGTCTGTCTATCTATCTATCATCTGTCTGCCTACCCTATCTATCTATCTATCTATCTATCTATCTATCTATCTATCTATCATCTGTCTGCCTATCTCTATCTATCTATCTATCTATCTATCATCTGTCTGCCTATCTCTATCTATCTATCTATCTATCTATCTATCTATCTATCTATCTATCATCTGTCTGCCTATCCTATCTATCTACGTATTGTTATCTATGTATCTATCTATATCTATCTATGCATCATCTCTCCATTATCTGTCTATCCATCATCTATCATCTATGTAGCTCATCTATCATCTGTCTGCCTATCTCTCTGTCTGTCTATCTATCTATCTATCTATCATCTGTCTGCCTATCCTATCTATCTACGTATTGTTATCTATGTATCTATCTACATCTATCTATGCATCATCTCTCCATTATCTGTCTATCCATCATCTATCATCTATGTAGCTCATCTATCATCTGTCTGCCTATCTCTGTCTGTCTATCTATCTATCATCTGTCTGCCTATGTCTGTCTGTCTGTCTATCTATCTATCATCTGTCTGCCTATCTCTATCTATCTATCTATCATCTGTCTGCCTATCTCTGTCTGTCTATCATCTGTCTGCCTATGTCTGTCTGTCTGTCTATCTATCTATCATCTGTCTGCCTATCTCTATCTATCTATCTATCTATCTATCTATCTATCTATCTATCTATCATCTGTCTGCCTATCTATCTATCTATCTATCTATCTATCTATCTATCTATCATCTGTCTGCCTATCTCTATCTATCCATCTATCTATCTATCTATGTATCTATCAATCATCTGTCTGCCTATCTATATCTATCTATCAATCTGAAAGAGAGAGACCCTCTCATATTGTTTTATATTGTTTTATACTCAATACCTGTTTTAAGAAAAAAAGAAGGAAGTAAAACCAAAACCAGGCCTGGGCCTGCCTGGCCTAAACCCAGTAGTTAAAAATCAACTCCTATCTTAGAAACCGATGTTATCCAGAGTCCAGACATGGTATAGAAGAACACTGTGAAGCTCCCTGTTCTGTTTCTCTCTGACCACCGGTGCATGCAGGCCCTGTCACATACCCCCTGCCTGCTCAAATCAATCACGACCCTTTCATGTGAAATCTTTAGTGTTGTGAGCCCTTAAAAGGGACAGAAACTGTGCACTTGGGGAGTTCGGATTTTAAGGCAGTAGCTTGCCGATACTCCCAGCTGAATAAAGCCCTTCCTTCTACAACTCGGTGTCTGAGAGGTTTTATGTGTGGCTCCTCCTGCTACGTATCTATCTGTCCATCACCTGTCTGTCTGCCTATCTGTATCTATCTATCTATCCATCGTCATCTCTCTATATATCTATCCATCATCTATCCATCATCTATTTATCATCTATGTATCTCATTATCTGTCTCTATTTCTAAATTATCTATCTAATCTAATATCAATGAATCTATTATGTTTATTTATCATCTACTTACCTATTATGTCATCAAATCAATTTGTCTACTATTTATATCCATCTGTCATCTATTGCCTATCTACCTAATCTATGCATATCTACCTACCTATCTGTTATCTATTATCCATCAATCATCTAATCTTTTTTTTTTTTTTTTTGAGACGGAGTCTTGCTCTGTCACCCAGGCTGGAGTACCGTGGTGCGATCTTGGCTCACCGCAACCTCCGCCTCCCTGGTTCAAGCGATTCTCCTGCCCTAGCTTACCGAGTAGCTGGGATTACAGGTGTGCACCACCACGCCCAGTTAATTTTTTGTATCTTTAGTAGAGACAGGATTGCACCATGTTGGCCAGGCTGGTCTTGAACTCCTGAACTCATGATCCGCCTCTGCCTCCCAAAATGCTGGGATGACAGGCGTTAAGCCACTGCACCCAGCTAATCTATCTCTTATCTATGACTATCAATCATCTATTATCTGTTATTTCTCTGTTGTCCATCAGTTATCTAGTTTAGCTACTATCTATATCATGTAGCTATCATCTATCAATCATCAAATCTATAAATCTTATGGATCAATGTATCTATGTACGTCTGTATCCGGACCCAATTCTGTATCCATAGCCATTTCTGTGTCTCTTTCTATAGATTCCATATCTGAATCTATGACCATATCTATTTTCTGCCTCTTTCCAATTCATTTCTATGCCTCTGTCTATCTGTATCTGTATTTCCTCTCCCACTGCCTCTCCCTTTTAATCCTGGCTCTATTTCAGGTGAAAAACCAGTATCTGGCTCATCGTTGACATATTTGTTGGAAGAAGAAATTCATCGTTAAGTAAATTCATGGATCTTCTCAATTAATTCTTAGTATTTCTCAGGAGAAAACAGGAGACATGAGGCTTAGAGAAGGAGAATTTAATGGGAAGCAGAGGCTGTAAGTAGGGTGGGTCACTGTCCTAGGCTGACTTCAGGGTTTAAAGCATCAGCCCTGGGCTAACACTGTAAGCACCGTGAACTATTTTTTTTTTTTTTTTTGAGACGGAGTCTTGCTCTGTCGCCCAGGCTTGGCTCACTGCAGCCTCTGCCTCCCGGGTTCAAGCAATTCTCCTGCCTCAGCCTCCCAAGTAGCTGGGACTACAAGCCTATGCCACCACGCCCAGCTAATTTTTGTATTTTTAGCAGAGACAGGGCTTCACCATGTTGGCCAGGCTGGTCTTGAACTTCTGACCTCGTGATCTGGCTGCCTCAGCCTCCCAAAGTGCTGGGATTACAGACGTGAGTCACCGTGCCCGGCCAAGTACAGTGATTTTTATCCAACTCCATTCCTCCGTCTGAGTAAGGAGCCAACATCCTGCCTTTTTCTTTTCTTTGAGTTGTGTCTTCGTGCAGCAGATTGTCTCCAGATCTCCTCCAACAAAGAAAAGGCGGAAGTTGGAAAATAAAAAGTAAGAGCTTAGTGGCCTTTCTGCATGATTCCCTCACAGGGTTTTGTCCCAAAGCTTCTCAGAACCCGCTGTTCACCGCAGGACGTCTTGGTGAAACAGTCTCTGTATTATCCGCCTTATCTGTTAGGCAAATGCCAAATTCTTCCTTCTCTAGGACAAGGAAGTTGTGCTCCGCTGTTAAAATGAGGAATGTCTGGAATGGCTGAAGTCACACCGCAGAGTAAAAGAAACACTTAACATTCTCTACGTGCAAGCCTTGGTTCCCAAAATGCCCTCCTTTAAGTTCACGTTGCCTGAACAATAAAGACGTGGGATTAACACAGCCAAATGAACCTCTTTCATAGAGGTAGCATGGGCTTACATGATGCATTATTTACCTATTGCATAGACGTAGCATGGACTTGCATTACCTATTATGTATCTATTGCATAACGGTAGCATGGACTTGCATTGTGTATGATGTATCTATGGCACAGAAGCAGAATGGACCTGCATTGTGTATTATGTATCTATTGCATAGACCTAGAACGGACCTCCATTGTGTATTACGTATCTATTGCATAGACCTAGCATGGACTTGCCTTATAGATTATGTATCTATTGCACTGACATAACATGGAACTGCATTGTGTATTATATATCTATTGCACAGATGTAGCATATGGACTTGCATTGTGTATGATGTATCTATTGCATAGACGTAGCATGGACTTGCGTTATATATTATGTATCTATTGCACAGATGTAGCATGGACTTGCCTTATGTATTATGTATCTATTGCACAGATGTAGCATGGACTTGCCTTATGTATTATGTATCTATTGCACAGACGTAGCATGGGCTTGCATTATGTATCAGGTACCTATTGCATAGATGTAGCATGGACCTGCATTATGTATCTATTGCACAGACGTGGCATGGACTTGCATTATACATTATGTATCTATTGCGTAGCAGTAGCAGGGACTTGCATTATATATTATGTATCTATTGCATAGCCTTAGCATGGACTTGCATTATATATTATGTATCTATTGCATAGCCTTAGCATGGACTTGCATTATATATTATGTATCTATTGCGTACCCGTAGCATGGACTTGCGTTATATATTATGTATCTATTGCGTACACGTAGCATGGACTTGCATGTATTATGTACCTATTGCACAGACGTAGCATGCACTTGTATTATGTATCTATTGCACAGATGTTGCACGGACTGGCATTATGTATTATGTACCTATTGCACAGACGTAGCATGCACTTGTATTATGTATCTATTGCACAGATGTTGCACGGACTGGCATTATGTATTATGTACCTATTGCATGGAGGTAGCACGGACTTGCATTATATATTATGTATCTATTGCACAGACGTGGCATGGACTTGCATTATACATTATGTATCTATTGCACAGACGTGGCATGGACTTGCATTATACATTATGTATCTATTGCGTAGCAGTAGCATGGACTTGCATTATATATTATGTATCTATTGCACAGGCGTAGCATGCACTTGTATCATGTATCTATTGCATAGGCGTTGCATGGACTTGTATTATGTATCTACTGCATAGGCGTAGCAGGGACTTGCATTATATATTATGTATCTATTGCATAGCCTTAGCATGGACTTGCATTATATATTATGTATCTATTGCGTACCCGTAGCATGGACTGGCATGTATTATGTACCTATTGCATAGACGTTGCATGGACTTGTATTATGTACCTATTGCACAGACGTAGCATGCACTTGTATTATGTACCTATTGCACAGACGTAGCATGCACTTGTATCATGTATCTATTGCATAGATGTTGCACGGACTGGCATTATGTATTATGTACCTATTGCACAGACGTAGCATGCACTTCTATTATGTATCTATTGCACAGATGTTGCACGGACTGGCATTATGTATTATGTACCTATTGCATGGAGGTAGCACGGACTTGCATTATATATTATGTATCTATTGCACAGACGTGGCATGGACTTGCATTATACATTATGTATCTACTGCATAGACGTAGCATGGACCTGCAGCTCTATGCTCCACGGAAGGCATCACGGTGGCAGCCTCTATTCTCAATACCGGGCGCTGGACGTCCCCAGATCCTCTGGGATCATTTCGTGTATCTATGTGCATGACCGTGCCTCATCCCTGAATGCTGCCCGATACTGCGGCTTTGGTGTCTCTGCGATGATTCACACTGACACATTTAAATCCCTAGGAGCGGCACCTCCGGTCCTGCAGGCAGGAAGGACAGACTCAGCGCCTGCTGGAACGTGACCAGAATGCATGCAGAGCTCAGAATGCATGCAGGTGCTTTGCACCTCATGCAGGGCTAGGGGTCCGCACCATGGTGTAGACAGGTGTGTGTGTGTGCGCGCGTGCACGCGCACGTGTGTCTGGTATGTTATGCTCAGGGGAGTCGTTCTGATATTTTTTACGTGCAAAGAAAACCTCGTTCTATAGTAGCGATTCTTATCAGGGAGTGGTTCTGTTCCCTACCCACCCCCCCCCCACACACACACCCCGGGACACTTGGCAATATCTAGGGACATTTTTGGCCGTCATAACAAGGTAGGGATGCTATGGGCATCTAGTGGGTGGAGACCCAGGATGCTGTACAGCACAGCCCCTTCATTATCCATCCCCACAAGGCAATAGTGTTGAGGTCAAGAAACTGGTTTAGCATGAGAGGCTCTATCTGTTTATGTCTCATGTGGCCATCACCTAGCATCCATCTGTATCTACCTATCAATTTTCTTGTCTATCTATCATCTATCTATCTATCCATCCATCCATCCATCCATCATTATCTATCATTTACCTATCTAACCATCATCTATCATCTATCATCACCATCATGTGTCTAACTATATTATCACCATCATCTATCTATCTACCTATCACCTACCTATCCATCCATCCACCCACCTATCTATCCATCCATCTACCCACCCACCTATCTATCCATCCACTCACCTATCATGTATCTATCCATCCATCCACCTAACATCTATCTATGCATCCATCCATCCACCCACTTATTTATCTATCCATCTACCCACCCACCTATCCATCCATCCACTCACCTATCATGTATCTATCCATCCATCCATCCACCTAACATCTATCTATGCATCCATCCATCCACCCACTTTTCTATCCATCCATCTACCCACCCACCTATCCATCCACTCACTTATCATGTATCTATCCATCCATCCATCCACCTAACATCTATCTATGCATCCATCCATCCACCCACTTATCTATCCATCCATCTACCCACCCATCTATCCATCCACTCACCTATCATGTATCCATCCATCCACCTAACATCTATCTATGCATCCATCCATCCACCCACTTATCTATCCATCCATCTACCCACCCACCTATCTATCCATCCACTCACCTATCATGTATCTATCCATCCATCCATCCACCTACTATCTATATATCCATCTACTCATCCACCTATCTATCCATGCACCCACCTATCATGTATGTATGTATCTATCTATTTATCCAGCCAGCCAGCCACCCACCCACCTGTCTATCTATCTATCTATCATCTATCTATCTATCATCTATCTATCTATCTACCCACCCATCTATCTATCTGTGGCAGTGGTTTGCAACCAAGGAAAATTCTGCCCTTCAAGACATACTGCATAACATCTGAGGGCATCTTTAGTTGTCACCACCTGATGGAGGAGATCCTGGCCTCTGCTGTGTGGATCCCAGGGACACTGCTCAACACCTTACAATGCCCAGGATGGCCCAACCACAGACAGTCCTCCAGTCTGAAATGTCAGTGAGTGATGCTGAAGTTGAGAAACTCTGACATCAAGGTAATGCCTGGGCATAAGAGATTCTGTCTGTCTGTCTATTTAATTATCAATCGTCTATCAATGCATCAATCATCTGTCCTTCTTTCAATCTATCATATCCTATCTATGCAGCTATCCTGTTTATCATCTGTGTCTCTCTCTATCACCTATCCAGCATCTATTTACCTATCATTTATCATCTCTGTATGTCTTTATCAATAATCTTTATCCGCGTATCATCTATCTATATCTACCCAGCTATCGCTATCATTTATCTATGACAGTGGTTTTCAACTGGAGGTGACTTTTCTCCCCTGGGGTCACTGGGGAATATCTGAGGACAGCTTCGTTTGTCACAACTGTGGGGGTGCTGCTGGTATCTGGTGGGTGGAGCCCAGGGGCGCCGCGCAACTCCCTACAGCGAACAGGACAGCCCCTCCCCAGAGAATCCTCCAGCCCACACATGCCAGCAGTGCTGAGGCTGAGAAACGTTGTTTCAGAAAATGAAAGCGTCTTAAGACACTCAATTTTTGATGCAAAAACAGCAAACTTCGTGATACCTTCCCCACCCCGTCCCCGAAAGTGGAAGTTTCAGCACAAAACTGTCACCGAAGCAGCCTCTGTGTCTCAAAAGCTCAACTTACAATCCCCATGACCTTGGAGTCACCGCCTTCGATGGAAGGTACCATTTCCGGGCAAGTGGGTCACCGCCTTGGGTGGAAGGTACCATTTCCGGGCAAGTGGGTCACCGCCTTCCCTGGAAGGTACCATTTCTGGGCAAGTGGGTCACCGCCTTGGGTGGAAGGTACCATTTCCGGGCAAGTGGGTCACCGCCTTGGGTGGAAGGTATCATTTCCGGGCAAGTGGGTCACCGCCTTGGGTGGAAGGTACCATTTCCGGGCAAGTGGGTCGTGGGTGGAAGGTACCATTTCCGGGCAAGTGGGTCACCGCCTTCCTGGAAGGTACCATTCGAACAAGTGGGTCACCGCCTTCCCTGGAAGGTACCATTTCTGGGCAAGTGGGTCACCGCCTTGGGTGGAAGGTACCATTTCCGGGCAAGTGGGTCACCGCCTTGGGTGGAAGGTATCATTTCCGGGCAAGTGGGTCACCGCCTTGGGTGGAAGGTACCATTTCCGGGCAAGTGGGTCGTGGGTGGAAGGTACCATTTCCGGGCAAGTGGGTCACCGCCTTCCCTGGAAGGTACCATTTCCGGGCAAGTGGGTCACCGCCTTGGGTGGAAGGTATCATTTCCGGGCAAGTGGGTCACCGCCTTGGGTGGAAGGTACCATTTCCGGGCAAGTGGGTCACCGTCTTGGGGGGAAGGTACCATTTCTGGGCAAGGGGGTCACTGCCTTGGGTGGAAGGTACCATTCCCAGGCAAGGGGGTCACCGCCTTGGGTGGAAGGTGCCATTCCTGGGCAAGGGGGGGGTCACCGCCTTGGGTGGAAGGTACCATTCCTGGGCAAGGGGGTCACCGAGGGGGGTCACCGCCTTGGGTGGAAGGTACCATTCCTGGGCAATGGAGGGTCACCGCCTTGGGTGGAAGGTACCATTCCTGGGCAAGGGGGGGGTCACCGCCTTGGGTGGAAGGTGCCATTTCCGGGCAAGGGGGTCACTGCCTTGGGTGGAAGGTACCATTCCTGGGCAAGGGGGTCACCGCCTTGGGTGGAAGGTACCATTCCTGGGCAAGGGAGGGTCACCGCCTTGGGTGGAAGGTACCATTCCCAGGCAAGTGGGACCCCACGGTGGGATCTTATCTGTCAGGGCTCTGAGTCAAAGCTCAGCCATTATAACCCCTGTGACCTGCACATATGCATCCAGTTGGCCTGCAGGAGCCAAGAAGTCTGCAGCAAAGAAAAAGAAAACTACAAAGAAGTAAAACAGCCAGTCCCTGCCTTAACTAAAATTACAGTATTTTACTATTGTGACTTGTCCCTGCCCTACCTTAGCTGATCGATCAACTCTGTGATGTTCTTCTTCTGGACAAGCAGTCTTATGATCTGTCCACCATGCACCGGACAACTCCCTCCACCGCTAACAAGAGATAACTACCTTTGGTTGTAATTTTCCATTACCTACCCAACTCCTGTAAAGCCACCCCTTCCCCATCTCCCTTTGCTGACTCTCTTTTCCGACTCAGCCCACGGGCACCCAAACGAATAAACAGCTTTATTGCTCACACAAAGCCGTTTGGTGGCCTTCTCACACGGACGCGCATGACGCTAATCCAGCAGTACTTCCTGCAGAACCCTGATCTTTTTCAAAAACCCACCACTTCAAAATGTATTGTGTGGAGGGCTTCGGGACGGAAGGAGTCTCCTCTCCTAAGCTTTGGGGGAAGAAGGACTGAAAGTGACCGCTGAAGCCCCCTCTACCCCACCCAGCTTTCCCTTACAAAGGAGATCCTATGCCGAGTTTGGATAAGGTATTATAGATCCACAGGTTCACGCCTTTGCTTCGAGCTATTGCATCTAAATTGTAAGGTTTTATTTAATTTGAAGGCCCTTCTTTTTCCTTTGCTTTTGTTTTTTGTTTGTTTTGTTTTGTTTTTCTCTCTAGCTTATCATTCATACTGACAGATCCTGAGATCCACAGTGACCTGTGGAATTTTCAAAGGACAGCGCTAAAACCGGCAGGTCAGGGCATCAGTGACTAATGTGGTTTGCAGCAAACACCCGGAGGGGCAGGGCTCTGACTGCAGGCTCTGTGTCTGTGCCCTTGGACAGAGGCTCAACCCCCGCGTCCGGGACTTTGAAGTTAGAAATGATGTGTCCGTTTGAAAGTGGCTAAATTAATTTCCGAGGGACCAGCAAACACTGCGGGGCAGCTGATAGGAAATTGGTAGAAATGTGAAATGGAAATTCAAGAAGGAGAGCCTCAGGGGAGGAGGAGGGGAGCGGGGAAAGAGGAGAAGAGAGGAATCCTCACAGCAAGGGAGGGAAAGAGAGGAGCAGGAACATGCAGGGGTGGGGGGCGCAGTTGATTTTCACCAACACACAGTTTTGCGAGCTCTCCTTCTGTGCAAGGAGACCTTGCGTGTTTGTGTCCTGATAGATTTCAGTGCTGGACCATATTAAGGCCAAGGAGAAACTCAGGCCATAGTAAGAAATGTCCAGCGTGTGGGGCAATTTCTTCTAAACTGGATGAGCCCATTTGGAGGACTGCCTGAGCACAGGAGTTTGAGACCAGCCTGGGCAATGTAGCGAGACCCCCATCTCTACAATACGGAGCCTCTTAAACGCGCATCATGGCCACCTGGATAGGGTGGGATTTGGGGGGCAGGTGCATGTCCAGTGCCCACAGCACTAAGCTGCTTTAGGTGACTTCAAGCAAAACCAATAGATGGTCTCGCAGTCCTAGAGGTCAGAACTCTGAAATGGGTCTCCCCAGGGTAAAATCCAGGTGTTGGCATGGCTGGTTCCTTTTGGTAACTCTAAGGGAGAACCCATTTTCTGACCATTTCTGTCTTCTATGGAATGCATTCTTTTTTTTCTTTTTGAGATGGAGTCTCGCTCCGTCCCCCAGGCTGGAGTGCAATGGTGCAATCTCGGCTCACTGCAACCTCCGCCTCCCAGGTTCAAGCTATTCTCCTGCCTCAGCCTCCCAAGTAGCTGGGACTACAAGCACCCGCCACCATACCCAGCTAATTTTTGTATTTTTAGTAGAGATGGGGTTTCACCATCTTGGCCAGGCTGGTCTCGAACTCCTGACCTTGTGATATGCCTGCCTTGGCCTCCCAGAGTTCTGGGATTACAGGCATAAGGCACCGCATGCGAAGTAATTTTTATTAATAATGGTTTTGAGCATCCAGTGTCCCATTTGGTTACAGACAGAGGAATGGCAGAGTATGAATAGGTTGATGTGGTTACTCTGTTGAAACGCTAAGAACAACCTTTCTGGGAATTGCAGAGGGTAGATAATTGCAACTCCCTTCTGCCTTCTAGGTGCTATGTCTGTGGACACACCCTAGGATATATTTTCTTCTCTGTCTTTCCAATCAAGTCCACATAAAACACTAGGCAAGAATCTTAGATGGGAAAATAATGAAAAAGCGACCAGTGACCCGAGGCAGGGGTAAGGAAAGGAGAGTGACTTCCCTGGAGTCGGAGTTCATTTCCAAAAGTAAAAGCAGTGTGCAATTTTTATAAGCACCCTTGGGTCCAGACACCATCTCCTTCTTTCCAAAAGGAGTATCTTCCAATCCACGGGAAGGCGAGAAAAAGGGGTGGACCATTGTTTCATGTAAAAACTTGGCTGCACCTTTGGAGAAATGTCTGTTCATATCCTTTGCCCACACTTTGGTGGGGTTGTTTGTTTTTGTGTTGTTGTTGTAAATCTGTTTAAATTCCTTGTAGATTCTGGATATTAGACCTTTGTCAGATGGATAGATTGCAAAAATTTTCTCCCATTCTGTAGGTTGCCTGTGCGGTCCACAAACATATGAAAAAAAGCTCATCGTCACTGGTTATTAGAGAAATGCAAATCAAAACCACAATGAGATGCCATCTCAGGCCCGTTAGAATGGCAGGTATTAAAAAGTCAGGAAACAACAGATGCTGGAGAGGATGTGGAGAAATAGGAACGCTTTGACACTGTTGGTGGGAGTGACAATTAGTTCAACCATTGTAGAAGACAGTGTGGCGATTCCTCAAGGATCTAGAACCAGAAATACTATTGGACGCAGCAATGCTATTACTGTGTATGGACTCAAAGGATTATAAATCATTTTACTATAAAAACGCACGCACACATATGTTTATTGCAGAACTATTCATAATAGCAAAGACTTGGAACCAACCCAAATGCCCATTAGTGATAGCCTGGATAAAGAACATGTGGCACATATACACCATGGAACACTACGCAGCCATGAAAAAGGATGAGTTCATGTCCTTTGCAGGGACATGGATGAAGCTGGAAGCCATCATTCTCAGCAAACTCACACAGGAACAGAAAACCAAACACCGCATGTTCTCACTCATAAGTGGGAGGTGAACAATGAGAACACGTGGACACAGGGAGGGGAACATCACACACCGGGGCTGTCAGGGGGTTGGGGGGCAAGGGGAGGGAGAGCATTAGGACAAACACCTAATGCATGCAGGGCTTAAAACCGAGATGATGGGTTGACAGGTGCAGCAAACCAGCTCAGCGCATGTACACCTATGTAACAAACTTCCACGTTCTGTACATGTATCCCAGAACTTAAAGTAAAAAAAAAAAACCCCAAAACTTAACTGCACCTCGAATGCATATTACCAAGTGAAAGAAGGCAGTTTCCGAGAGGTACCTGCTGCATGAAGGCACGTATATGACTTTGTGGACTCGGCAAATATTGGGACAAAAAACAGACCTGTGGTTGCCAGAGGTTAGGGCAGAGGATTGGGGCTGACGGCGGATGGGCAAGGTGAGGGAATTCTCTGCGGTCATGGACTTGTTCTGAATCCTGATAGGGTCTTGGGTACCGGAATGCATCCATGGATTGAAACTTATCACGGCGCACCAACCGAGAAAGAACGGCAACCAACAAAGAGCGCAGGCTTGTTGTGTACTACAAGACAAGGGTTTGCAATGACCTACCCTCTGCCATGCCCAGGAAGGGTGTCCTTGGCGTTTCAACAGAGTAACCACATCCCTCTTACAAGGTTGAAGATGGGATTCCCACAGGAGCCAGCCATTGCCCTGCTGGGTCTATACACCCCCGCCCTCAAATTGGGACTTGAAGCAACATTCGCACACCTGTGTTCACAGCAGCGTTACTCACAATAGCCCCAACGTGGAAGGCCCGCCAAGTGGGGACCAGGTGGTCACTGGCAGATGAATACGTCAGCAAAATGTAGTCTGTCTATATGGTGGAATACTATTCCGCCTTTAAAAAGGACAGACACTCTGGTCA